>JAYMFT010011943.1:0-31631 GCA_038088735.1 Panulirus argus
GAGAGAGAGAGAGAGAGAGAGAGAGGTCGTATTTCATTACACTTTCCACACTGCTGACCTATTACCTGACCTCAAATTGTCAGGTCAAATGCTCTGGTTTTGGTGAAGATGCAGTGTTGCACTTTACGTAACAATTACAGACAGGTCAGGTCAAACAGTATTTAAGTAAATAAAGTTTGAGGTGATGAATGCCGAAAATAGAGAATAGAAACAAAAATGAAATTAAAAATGAAGAAGGAAGAACATAGAATAAGAAATAATTAAGTTAAAAGCACAATACTTTCTTGACATTTTGTAGGTGGCACTTTAGATGATATCTGAATGAGCTGAAGCCTTTAATCAGAGACAGTAATATCCAACAGGATAACATCCACCTGATGAGGCCTTCAGGCCTTTACACACTAGTATATTTTATGTAATTTCCCTTGATATTAATTGGCAGCGTAATCGTCCAGCTGGTATCATCCCTAAACACCAACTACAGGAGAGGAACAACACATTTTTTCAAAAAAGACAAGTGGAAACGTGAAGGGAGAATGATTTGATGCTTCAGCACCCATGCCCTCACACTGTCATAGGAACGTACAACGCGTTTCATCAGTGTTACGTTCTCTTTCTGAGAGAGGGAGAGAGAGCGAAAGAGAGAGAGAGAGAGAGAGAGAGAGAGAGAGAGAGAGAGAGAGAGAGAGAGAGAGGGAGGGAGGGAGAGAGAGAACAAAAGTTATGAATTGGTCAGCCTGACTTGTGTTCTCAAAATGGAAGGTGGGGTTCTTTTCAGGTGTAATTATGAGGATCCATACTTGTACTCGATTATTAAATATTGTGTGTAATGTCATTCGACCCACAAAATCCACCATTACGCCAAGTTATGTCATCACGGAGGAAAGATATGGTTGCCGTGAAATCTCGGAGAATTCCCTCCACGCGCCAGATTTACTCACGTGATAAGCAGTCAAATGCTCTTCCACTCGCCAAAGGGCACGCATGCCATCATAAGGCTCTGTGTTAGTACGCTTCCCTGGTATGTGTGAGGTTTTGTGGATCCAGTGAAGTTGTTATAGTCAATTGTGAGTATCACTGGACTATATCATCGCTACATCCTGGAGAAACTTAAATTCACCAGACTGTACGGTTCAGGTTAAAGGCTCGTTATGAGAACGTCATCCTCATTCTATCAGGTCTAGGCAATCTTCAGTATAACCTGATGTTCAATACACATTCATCTTCACTATACCCTAATCATCTGCCCTGGGCGTGGTCCACAACGGCCTCCATGTAAACAATATCGTGGTAACAGGAGCAGATGACATTTCTCTCTCGGCCAGAGTGAGCATCATTGACTTCGAACGAGCTGGATACGTTGTGGCTGCTCTAGCCTTTCTTCCCCCAGAGGTTGAGTTCCACAAGATACGGGAGGAGGGGGTATGTGACTTGGGCAAATTATGTGGCTATATTTTTAGAATGATGAAAGATGATGCCGGTGAGTCGGCCGTCAAAGCGGCGGATCGCACCTCCTAGGGTAAGGGCGACGATGCTCAAGAGAGCTTGTGGTTGCGCTCAGGTAGGCCTTTATCCAGCGCAGTGATCCACACTCACCTGTCTCTACTCTCGTGTCTCATTAAGGCATAAACAGTGCTTGTAAATCATGTCTCCAGCATTACGCTCACACGCCCCATTAAGAAAAGAAAAAAAAAAAATCCGCTGGTCGGCTCTAGGGAACATATGCCCTAAATGGCTAATAATGGTCGCGTACGCAAACGCCACACAAACACCCAGTGGTTATCATCTAGCTAGATACGATGCCTCCTTCTTCCCTCAAACAACTAAGGTGTGGAATTCTCCTCCGTCTGTTGTATTTCCCTCTTCATGTAACATTTCTTCCTTTAAGGGTCACATCCACAAACACCTGTATCCCCTGATAAATTTCCAGTGTTTTCATTTTACTTTGCAAGAAAGAGTTGGTTACTTTGAAAAAGTACAAGTAACAAAATAATCATTAAAGGGAAGGAAAGGAAAATCAGGGATTGTATAGTGATAGGAATAACAACTGAGAATTTTGAAGTGTTAGAAAGTTAAAAATCTCTGATAACGAGAAGCTCTCTAGGAAAAAAAGAAACGGAAGAATGGGCTTACCTTAATTGATTGGAGAGAATAAAAAGTATGTTAACATTAACAATGGATTTAGCTAGGCTTGAAATGCTGGAATGTTAATGGTCTAATAAACAGGGTTAAAAGATGTACATTATTTTATCATTAAAGATAATGTGAAGATGATTACTTATTAGGAGAAGGGATGATGATTTGTTTAGACTAAAAATATACAAGGGATTATATTTGTATTCGAGAAAACGTATACGAGGACTTTCCACATAATTTAAGAATTCTAAACCAGCGGAACTAATTGAAAACCCGAGCAAAGCAAAAGGAATAGAAAGTGTCTGTATGAAAATATATTTAGAGGAAGGAGTTGAATATAGCAAATACGTATATTTCTGGAAGATTTTTTGATCTCAGATCATTTTCAGATTGCATGTTTTTGGACTGCTCTGTCTGTAGGAGATGTTAATGCTCGACAGCCGAGAATGGAAATGGTGGATAGAGTTAATATTAACGTTATAAATCTTATTCAATTTTTGCAAGATAATCCAGATGTATACTTGTTAGAAAATTGGGATATCACTCATATTAAAGGAGCAAAGCTAGATTATGCCTGCATGATAAGCAGTCAGAAATTCCAGGACTTTCCTCAGCGTACTGGGGACAGTAAAAACCATAAAGGTATATGGCAGGACATTAACAGAAGTAGAGAGTAAAAAAGAAAGAGTGTGTGCATTAGTCATACCCATCCAGAAGACACCAGTATACTAATGCACAAATGGCCTCCTTGCCAAACATCCTCGCTATCTACTGTGAGTGGATCAGTTTCGCCGACCATTTCCCTCCATGTTGACATTACTGCTGCAACGCCCTCTTTGCCTAACTGAAGTCTTGGTTTGTTTCATCTTGTCATCATCCTTAGAACTAATATCTATTGGCTTCTCCATTTCTCAAAATGAACACTTGTCAATTATCATAAAGAGAATGTGGATATACTACAAATATTACCCACCCGTTGACCCTAAACAGGTATAGAGCATACTCTGTTCACTAATTACAGTAGAAGAAATGAAAATACCACATACGTGTTGAAATCATTCTATATGATTTCTTTCATTAAAACTTCATTTGTTGGACAATTTTTTTAACTGACAATGGAAGATCATTCCATAAAGCTGTACCAGTAAACATAAACGACCTCTCACCAAAACGTACTCCAGGCACAGCACATAATAAATCTAGTCCATACCTGAGTTGATTATGAACCATTTTAAAGTTACATTCATATATTCTGGGTCCCTGCTATCTATGATGTTATACATATATCTACATCTCAACTGTAGTACTTTGTATCCCACTGGGAGAATACCAATTGTTTCCTGCTGAACAGAGGACATCAATTCTAATGTGAGTATAAGCCTAGTTTCTTTGGTACATTATCAAGGCAGGAGACGTTCAAGAGGCTTATTTGGAGGCAAGTTCAAGTCACGTAATAAATCTATTGTAAAGCAATTTCAAGCGGTCTTGTGACACCAAAATTCTCTGGCTTCCCGGACGACTTAGGTTTTGGTCTTCTGAATTGCTGCAAAGCAGATGCCTTTTCTGTCATTTCTGGTAAATATTTATCAATCACTTCATTTTCCTTCGGTCACTCGAATTAATTTACGCTTTTTTTCTTTGTCAAAGTCTTACACATCCATTGGGCGAAACTGATTGTATGCGGAACGTTTATGAACATACTTTATATAACTCATAATCATTGTGATAAGAAGGATGATTACAAAAATGTGCTGTCACGGATCAGTGCAGACGACTCTCACATTGGATGAATAAAAGAATAATTCTGGGAGCACTTTATTTCTGTCCATATCTTAGGACCCTCATCAGGAAAGTGATTAAAATTTGATACATTAAAGATCTGATAAGGAAAATGTAGAGAATGGCAGGCAACATCAGGTTAGGTCACTTGTTGACCTGTCATGCATGTTTTGGGGGACTGGCACCTGACATAATCGTCTTACTCGCTGATAACATTGTGGCGTCTGGCATCCACTGACCAAATGAAAGGTACGTTTCCTCTACAAGTAATAAGTGTGGATTCTACGGTTCTTTTCTTGAAACTGCAATTAGAACTACAATCTTATTGGAATAGTGCCTCAGTGGCATATATTTAAAAGTGTGGTCTTAAAATAAAATTTGTGAAATCCACACTTATTGCCTGTGGAGAAAACGAATCTTTCACTTGGTCGGAGACTGGACACCATAACGCGAGCAGGAGCCAAACCAGCCCAAAGACATATGACACTTCATGCCATGTCTGCAACTAGTTTCCTATTTTGGCTTTAATTCCAATCTTACTAACCTAACCTTCCACTGTACCCCGTCCCATACTTCTCTCTCACTCTCACCTTCCACTCAGACTTGGACAGGATATCTCAGTGGGGTACACAAAATCTAGTTAAGATTAATGCTTCCAAGACCCAATTTCTACCTATCTCTCTATCGAAAACTCACAACTCTCGTATCTCCTTTGACGGTTCTGTAATTCCACCTCTTGACTCGATGAACTTACTTGGTATTACTGTAACATCAAATCTTTCTTGGAAACCCCACATTATGGGTATAGCTAAGGCTACCCCTAAGAAACTGGGTGTCCTGTTTAGATGTCTAAACTTCTCTGAACAGTTCCTCCGTTTATACAAGGGATTGATTCGTCCTTGTATGGAGTACTGCTCTCACATTTGGGGTGGTTCTAGCCCTGTTTCCTTAGTTGACAGAGTTGAATCGAAAGCGATCCGACTTATAAACTGTCCCAGGCTAACTAACTTCCAAACTTGACCCCCTTGCCCTACACCGCAATGTTGGTACTCTTTCCCTCTTCTATGGGTATTACTTTTTTTTTGCTCCCGGGAATTGGCTGCTTGTGTGCCCCCATCACTAGCTAGACCACGGAATACTCGGCAAGCTGCTGGGACACATGATTGTGTGGCCATCGGCAACTCTAGGACGTGCCGTTTTCATAACTGCTTCTTTTCCTACATGTCGAGGCTTTGGAACTCTTAATCTTCCCCTCTTAATCTTCCCATGTCTTTCCGAATACCTATGACCAGGTCTTTCACGTCCTCAAAAATTTATAAAAACTTTTCCTTGTCTTTTCTTTCTCCGCTTCTTAATTCTATCTTTCAATTCAGGCCCGGCCTTGATGTGGACTTTTGTCCGTGACTGAAGCCTTCAACATAAAAAATATTGTACATAAAATCAGGGCAACCACGTAGTATTCCACTTAACAAAATCAGGACAACCACGTAGTATTATGTTTAAAATGAACACAGCCATGTAGTACTGTGCTTAACAAAATCAGGACAACCACGTAGTACTGTGCTTAACAAAATCAGGACAAGCACGAAGTATTGTGCTCAACAAAATCGGACAACCTCGTAGTCCTATGCTTAACAGAATCAGGACAAACACGTAGTATTGTGCTTAGCAAAACCAGGACAACCACGTAGTATTGCACTTAACAACATCAGGACAACCACGTAGTATTGTGTTTAACAAAATCAGGAAAACCTCGTAGTACTATGCTTAAAATGAGGACAACCACGTAGTATCGTGCTTAACAAAACCAGGACAACCACGTAGTATTGTGCTCAACAAAATCAGGACAATCTCGTAGTACTGTGCTTAACAAAATCAGAACAAACACGCAGTATTGTGCATAGCAAAACCAGGACAACCACGTAGTACTGCACGCAACAAAATCAGGAAAACCACGTAGTATTAAGCTTAACATCAACACAACCACGTAATACTGTGCTTAACAAAATTAGGACAACCACGTAGTACTGTGCTTAACAAAATAAGGACAACCACGTAGTATTGTGCTCAACAAAATCAGGACAACCTCGTAGTACTATGCTTAACAAAATCAGTACAAACACGCAGTATAGTGCATAACAAAACCAAGACAACCACGTAGTATTGCACTTAACAAAATCAGGACAACCACGTAGTATTGTGCTTAACAAAATCAGGACAACCTCGTAGTACTACGCTTAACAAAATCAGGACAACCACGTAGAATTGTGCTTAACAAAACCAGGACAACCACGTAGTATTGCACTTAACAAAATCAAGAAAACCACGTAGTATTGTGCTTAACAAAATCAGGACAACCACGTAGTATTGTGCTTAACAAAATCAGGAAAACCACGTAGTATTGTGCTTAACAAAATCAGGACAACCACGTAGCATTGTGCTTAACACAACCAGGACAACCACGTAGTACTGCACTTAACAAAATCAGGACAACCACGTAGAATTGAGCTTAACAAAATCAGGACAACCTCGTAGTACAATGGTTAAGAAAATCAGGAAAACCACGTAGTATCGTGCTTTACAAAACCAGGACAACCACGTAGTATTGCACTTAACAAAATCAGGACAACCATGTAGTATTGTGCTTAACAGACTCAGGACAACCACGTAGTATTGTGCTTAACAAAATCAGGACAACCACGTAGTATTGTGCTGGACAAAATCAAGACAACCACGTAGTACTATGCTTAATCAAATTAAGAACACCACGTAGTACTGTGCTTAACATAATCAGGACAACCACGTAGTACTGTGCTTAACAAAATCGGGACAACCACGTACTATTGTGCTTAACTAAATCAGGACAACATCGTAGTACTATGCTTAACAAAATCAGGACAACCACGTAGTACTGTCCTCAATAAAATCAAGACAACCACGTAGTACTGCACTTAACAAAATAAGCTCAACCACGCAGTATTGTTCTTAATATCAGGACTCCCACGTAGTACTGTGCTTAACAAAACCAGGACAACCACGTAGTATTGTTCATAAAATCAGGACAAACCACATACTATTGTGCTTAACAAAATCAAGACAACCTCGTAGTACTGTGCTTAAAATCGGGGCAACCACGTAGTATCGTGTTTAATAAAATCAAGACAATCACGTAGTATTATGCTGAACAAAATCAAGACAACCATGTAGTATTGTCCTTAACAAAACCAGAACAACCACGTAGTATTGTACTTATCAAAATAAGGACAACCACGTAGAATTGTGCTTAACAAAATCAAGACAACAACGTAGTATTGTGCTTAAAATCAACACAGCCACGTATTACTGTCCTTGACAAAATCAGGACAACCACGTAGTACTGTGCTTAAGAAAATCAGGACAACCACGTAAATTGTGCTTAACAAGATCATGAGAACCTCGTAGTACTATGCTTAACAAAATTAAGACAACCACGTAGTATTGCACTTAAAATCAGGACAAGCACGTAGTATTGTGCTTAAGAAAATCAGGACAGCAACGTAGTATTGTGCTTGACAAAATCAGGACAACCACGTAGTACTATGCTTAACAAAATCAGGACAACCACGTAGTATTGTGCTTAATAAAATCAGGACAACCACGAAGTACTGCGCTTAACAAGATCAGGAAAATCACGTAGCATTGTGCTTAAAAAAATCAGGACGACCTCGTAGTACTATGCTTAACAAAATCAGGACAAACACGTAGTATTGTGCTTAGCAAAACCAGGACAACCATGTAGTACTGCACTTCGCAAAATCAGGACAACCACGTAGTATTGTGCTTAACAAAAACAGGACAATCTCGTAGTAATATGCTTTACAAAATCAGGACAACCACGTAGTATTGTGCTTCACAAAACCAGAACAACGTAGCTTTGTGCTCATCAAAATCAGGACAACCTCGTAGTACTATGCTTAACAAAATCAGGACAAACACGTAGTATTGTGCTTAACAAAACCAGGACAACCACGTAGTATTGCACTTAACAAAATCTGGACAACCACGTAGTATCGTGCTTAACAAAATCAGGACAACCACGTAGTGTTGTGCTTAAAATCAACACAACCACGTAGTACTGTGCTTAACAAAATCAGGACAACCATGTAGTTCTGTGCTTAACAAAATCAGGACAACCACGTAATATTGTGCTTAACAAAATCAAGACAACCTAGTAGTACTATGCTTAACAAAATCAGGAAAAACACGTTGTATTGTACTTAAGAAAACCAGGACAACCACGTAGTATTGCACTTAACAAAATCAGGACAACCACGTAGTATTGTGCTTAATAAAATCAGGACAACCTCGAAGTACTATACTTAAGAAAATCAGGACAACCACGTAGCATTGTGCTTAACAAAACCAGGACAGCCACGAAGTATTGCACTTAGGTAAATCAGGACAACCACGTAGTATTGTGATTAACAAAATCAGAACAACCACGTAGTATTGTGCTTCACAAAATCAGGACAACCAAGTAGTATTGTACTTAACAAAACCAGTACAACCACATAGCATTGTGCTTAACAAAACTAGGACAACCACGTACTATTGCACTTAACAAAATCAGGACAACCACGTAGAATTGTGCTTAATAAAATAAGGACAACCTCGCAGAACTATGCTTAACAAAATCAGGAAAACCACGTAGTATTGTGCTTAACAAGACCAGAATAACCACGTAGTATTGCACTTAAAAAATCAGGACAACCAAGTAGTATTGTACTTAACAAAATCAGGACAACCACGTAGTATTGTGCTTAACAAAATCAGGACAACCACGTAGTATTATGCTTGACAAAATGAAGACAACCACGTAGTACTATGCTTAACAAAATCACGACAACCACGTAGTATTGTGCTTAACAAAAACAGGACAACCACGTAGTATTGTGCTTAAAATCAACACAGCCACGTAGTACTGTGCTTAACAAAATCAGGACAACCACGTAGTACTGTGCTTTCCAAAATCAGGACAACCAAGTAATATTGTGCTTAACAAAATTAGGAAAACCTCGTAGTACTGTGCTTAACAAAATCAGGACAACCACGTAGTATTGTCATTAATAAAATCAGCTCAACCACGCAGTATTGTTGTTAATATCAGAACTACCACGTAGTACTGTGCTTAATAAAACCAGGACAACCACATAGTATTGTGTTTAAAATCAGGACACCCACATACTATTGTGCTTAACAAAATCAGGAAAACCACGTAGAATCGTGCTTAATAAAATGAAGACAACCATGTAGTATTGTGCTTAACAAAATCAGGACAACCACGTAGTATTGTGCTTAACAAAACCAGGACAACCACATAGTATTGGACTTAACAAAATCAGAAAAACCTCGTAGTACTGTGCTTAACAAAATCACGACAAACACGTAGTATTGTGCTTAACAAAACCATTATAACCAAGTAGTATTGCACTTAACAAAATCAGGACAACCACGTAGTATTGTGCTTAAAATCAACACACCCACGTAGTACTGTGCTTAACAAAATCAGGACAACCACGAAGTACTGTGCTTAAAATAAGGACAACCACGTAGTATTGTGCTTAACAAAATCAGGACAACCTCGTAGTACTATGCTTAACAAAATCAGGACAAATATGTAGTATAGTGCTTAACAAAACCAGGAAAACCACGTAGTATTGCACTGAACAAAATCAGGACAACCACGTAGTATTGTGCTTAACAAAATAAGGACAACCTCGTAGTACTATGCTTTACAAAATCAGGACAATCATGTAGTATTGTGTTTAACAAAACCAGAACAACCACGTAGTATTGCACGTAACAAAATCAGGACAACCACGTAGTACTGTCCTTAACAAAATCAGGAGAACCACGTAGTATTGTGCTTAACAAAATCAGGACGACCACGTAGTATTGTGCTTAACAAAATCAGGACAGCCACGTAGTATTGTGCTTAACAAAACCAGGACAACCTCGTAGTACTATGCTTAACAAAACCAGGAAAACCACGTAGTATTGCACTTAACAAAATCAGGACAACCACGTAGTAATGTACTTAACAAAATAAGGACAACCTCGTAGTACTATGCTTAACAAAATCAGGACAACCATGTAGTATTGTGTTTAACAAAACCAGGACAACCACGTAGTATTGCACGTAACAAATTCAGGACAACCACGTAGTATTGTCCTTAACAAAATCAGGAGAACCACGTAGTAACAAAATCAGGAAAACCTCGTATTACTATGCTTGTCAAAATCAGGACAACCACGTTGTATTGTGCTTAAAAAAAACAGGACAACCACGGAGTATTGCACGTAACAAAATCAAGACAACCACGTAGTATTGTGCTTAACAAAATCAAGACAACCACGTAGTACTATGCTTAACAAAATAAAAAACACCACGTAGTATTATGCTTAACAAGAACAGGACAACCAATTAGTATTGTGCATAAAATTTAAACAGTCAGGTAGTACTGTGCTTAACAACAGCAGCACAACCACTTAGTACTGTGCTTAACAAAATCAGGACAATCACGTAGTATTGTGCTTAACAAAAATCAGGACAGCCTCTTAGTACTATGCTTAACAAAATCAGGACAACCACGTAGTACTGTCCTTAATAAAATCAAGACAACCATGTAGTATTGCACTTAACAAAATCAGCTCAACCATGCAGTATTGTTCTTAATATCAAGACTACCACGTAGTACTGTGCTTAACAAAACCAGGACAACCACGTAGTATTGCTCTTAAAATCAGGACAACCCACATACTATTGTGCTTAACAAAATCAAGACAACCTCATAGTACTATGCTTAAAATCGGGACAACCACGTAGTATTGTGCTTAATAAAATCAAGACAGCCACGTAGTGTTGTGCTTAACAAAACCAGGACAACCACGTAGTATTGTGCTTATCAAAATAAGGACAACCACGTAGTATTGTGCTTAACAAAATCAGGACAACAACGTAGTATTGTGCTTAAAATCAACACAGCTACGTATTACTGTGCTTAACAAAATTAGGACAACCATGTTGAACTGTGCTTAAGAAAATCATCACAACCACGTAAATTACGCTTAACAAAATCAGGACAACCTCGTAGTACTATGCTTAACAAAATCAGGACAACCACGTAGTATTGTGCTTAACAAACCCAGGACAACCACGTAGTATTGCACCTAACAAAATCAGGACAACCACGTAGTATTGTGCTTAACAAAATCAGGACAACAACGTAGTATCGTGGTTGACAAAATCAGGACAACCATGTAGTACTACGCTTAACAAAATTAGGACAACCACGTAGTATTGTGCTTAACAAAATCAGGACAACCACGTAGTACTGTGCTTAACAAAATCAGGACAACCACGTAGTACTGTGCTTAACAAAATCAGGACAACCACGTAGTACTGTGCTTAGCAAAATCAGGACAACCACGTAGTACTGTGCTTAGCAAAATCAGGACAACCACGTAGTACTGTGCTTAACAAAATCAGGACAACCAGGTAGTACTGCACTTAACAAAGCAAAGAAACTATTTATCTCTACATCTAAAAGTGTTAGTAACAGACCTGTGAGTTATCTTTAAACAATGTCTGGCTTTAGTAAGACCTGACATATAATATGCAGTGCAGTTTAGACTGGATGAAGATTATCTTGAAGGTATGATGAATGAAAAACTTTTAATGAACATCAGATATTTGTCTTATCAAGAAACATAGAGAACGTCAAATTTTATATTCTCTTAAAAGGAATATACTTAAGAACAATCTGTTCGAATGGACGAAGGGATCAAAAAGCGGGATCATAAAAAGGATATTCAAACTAGGTAATCAAGAGAAAACTTGAAAGGGCTTTTAATCTAGAAAAACCTGGATACAAAAAAGATACATCAAGTAATACAGTACTGCTTTCCACAAAGCTGTAGATGGCTGGAATAACTTGCCAAGTAATATCAGTTGCACCAGAACCCTGGAAACTTTTAATCTAATTAAAGGTTGAATATTATACAAAAGTAATACGGGTTGGTTGCTTATAGAGACTGGCCTGAAAGTCTTCAAAGGAATCTTACTCTTTCCCATCATCCTTATGTTCTTGGGCGTCATAATCTTTTAAAAGCAGTTTGAATAACACGCAACCCAGTACATTAATCACTTGGAAATAATTCTAAAAGGAACACAGTTCTATTTGTACAACTGGAGATATCTAGCGATGAACCCAAAATCCAATACAAGATACTCTTACATCACTGGCAGTACACAATATAAAGCTGATACACAAACGTCACTCATGCACAAATTCTAATAGTTGAATCAGATGTAAACAATATATGGTAGTGATGATTTTGTCTTTCAAAACAATCTTTACTTGCATTAAAAGAGGTTTTACCCTATCCTCGTTATCTAAAAATATACCAGTCCAATTGTCATGTTCAAATAAACCACAGCAAGTAAACCCAGTTCTTTCAACCTTGGTTTTACACTATCTATCATGTATGTCAAGAAAGTTGTAAATGAACAGGTAATCAATAAATTACAATCACAATCATTTAAGACAAAAAAGATGCCCCCTTCCTCCCCCCGAAAATGAATCAGCAGATGATATAAAATGGAATTTAATTCTACAAAAAATATTTATTACAACTTAAAAAAGATAATGACGGAAGTTGGAGAGTCTTCTCCCTCAGCACATTAAAGGTAACATATTTCTTTATGGATCCATAGTCAACTTCATCATATGTTGCAGCAGTTGATGTTTCCTTGTTTTATAATTAAGTCTTGTTACAGTCGCCATATCTATACTCACTAGTGTAAGAAAGGGTTTCATCTTCAGCAAACACATTTAACTTGACCACACTCGCAGCTCTTCCTTAACAGCGTCCATCTGAGCCAGGGTCTGGACACTCGTCCTTCTGGCATATGATGGACTGGCTACCACTACAGTCCCTGTCTCGTTCCCTCAGGTTTACCACACTTCTTCTCTACCTGGAGGTAAAACATCATATATATATATATATATATATATATATATATGATGGCAGAGCATTCTCACGTCACACTGAACATTACAATGGCAGCCAAGTGGACGGGCAGGGTGTGGAAGGGGAGCAAATTCTAAACTCTTCAAGATAATGTGAAAAAGCTCGAAGACTGACGAAGGACGCAGGAACATATATATTGTATGCTGCAGAACTCAGCGCTCTGCCACTGATGTGCAAGACAAATCAAATCACTACTGTTACTCAGAGTCTCCTAAAATGAACACAACTTTTGCACGGAACATTATTGTGTGTTCGGTGATCATTCTGGAGGGAAATATACTTGTAATTGATAACGTAAAACAGGTGCTAGCCGTTATCAAGGGATGTTTGTTCCATGGACCAAATCAATATCTTTTAGTAGACAGGCAATATTTCCATGTTATAAAGTTATGTCAAGAAACAGTTTCGGGAAGGATGTGAAACTGACGCGTGTTTCATTGGTCGCTAAGAGTGGTGAAACTGACGCGTTTCATTGGTCGCTGAGTGGTGAAACTGACGCGTGTTTCATTGATCGCTAAGAAAGTGGTGAAACTGACGCGCGTGTCAATGATCATTAAAAAGGTGGGGAAACTGACGCAGATGTTTCACTGGTCACTAAAAAGATGGTGAAACTTACGCAAGTGTTTTGTTGGTCACTAAGAAGATGGTGAAACTGACACAGGTTTTTCAATGTTTATTAAGAAGGTGATGAAGCTTATGCAGGTTTAATTGGTCACTAGGAAGGTGGTGAAACTGACGCAGGTGTTTCAATGGTAACTCAGGTGGTAAACTAATACAGGTATTTCATTGATCACTTGGAAAGTGAAACTGACGCAGGTGTTTCATTGGGTACTAAGGTGGTGAAACTGACGCAAGTGTTTCACTGGTCACTAGGAAGGTGAAACTGAAACATGTTTCAATGGTCACTAGGAACGTGGTGAAACTAACGCGTTTCGATGGTCACTTGGAAGGTGGTGAAACTAACTCGTTTCATTGGTAATTAAAAAAGTGGTGAAACGCGTTTCACTGGTCACTAAGGTGGTGAAACGCAAGTGTTTCACAGGTCACTAGTAAGGAAGTGAAGCTGACTCATATTTCACTGGTCACTAAGAGCGGTGAAACTAAGCATGTTTCATTGGTCACTTGGAAGGTGTTGAAACTGACGCAGGTGTTTCAATGGCCAGTAAGAATATGCGGCAACTGACAAGTGTTTCATTGGTCACTAGGAAGGTGGTGAAACTGACACAGGTGTCTCACTGGTCAATTGGAAGGCGGTAAAACGCATGTTTCATTGGTCAGTAGTAAGGTGGTGAAATGACTTTTCATTGGTCACTAAGAAAGTGGAGAACACGTCACAATTGTCACTAGGAAGGCGGTGAAACTGACACAAGTGTATCATTGATCACTTGGAAGATGGCGGAATTAAAGCAAGCGTTTCTTTAGTCACTAAGGTGAAACTAACGCAAGTGTTTCACTGTTAATAAGAGGTTGGTGAAACGCAAATGCTTCACTGGTAAATAAGAAGGTGAAACTGATTGAGATGCTTCGTTGGTCACTAAGAGGGTGGTGAAACTGACGCGTGTTTCATTGGTCACTAGGAAGGTGGTGATTCTGACGCATGTTTCATCGCTCACTTGGAAGGTAGTGAAACCAACACAGGTGTTTCATTGGTGAGCAGGAATGTGCTGCAACTGATACAAGTGTTTCATTGGTCACTAGGAAGGTGGTGATATTGACACAGTTATTTCATTGGTAACTAGGAAGGTGGTGAAACTTTCGGTCACTAAGAAGGTGGTGAAACACGTGTTACATTGTTTACTAGGAACGTGGTGAGACTGACGGTGTTTCATTGGTCACTAAAGAGATGAAACTGAAGCGTTTCAATGGTCACTAGGAAGGTGGTGAACTGACACGTTTCATTGGTCGCTAAGCAAGTGGTGAAACACGCGTTACAATGGTCACTATGAAGGTGGTGAAACTGACGCAAGTGTTTCTTTGGTCACTAAGACGAAATTGACGCGTGTTTTACTGGTCACAGACAGGGTTGTGAAATTGAAGCAAATGTTTCACTAGTCACAGAGGTGGTGGTGAAACGCAAGTGTTTCTTTAGTCACTATGAAGGTGGTGAAACTGGCGCCGCTTTCATTGGTCACTAAGGTGGTGAAACTGTTGAGATGTTTCATTGGTCACTAAGGTGGTGAAACTGTTGAGATGTTTCATTGGTCACTAAAAAGGTGTTGAAACTAAAGCAAATGTTTCAACGGTTAATAAAGTGGTGAAACTGACACGAGTGTATCAGTGATCATATGGAAGGTAATGGAATTGAAGCAGGCGTTTCATTGGTACACTAAGAAGGTGGTGAAACTGACGCAGTTTTATTATCAATAGAAGGTTGGTGAAACGCATGTTCCATTGGTCAATAAGGTGCTGAAACTGATTAAGATGTTTTATTGGTCACTAGGAGGGTGATAAAACTGACGCGTATTTCATTGGTCACTAGGTAGGTAGTGAAAATGACAGGTATTTCATTGGTCATTAGGAAGGTGGTGAAACTTCCGGTTTCATTGGTCACTAAGGTGAAACTGACACGTGTTACATTGACCACTAGGAACGTCGTTAAACTGAGGTAGGTGTTTCAGTGGTCACTTGGAACGCGAAACTAACGCATGTTTCTTTGGTCACTTGGAAGGTGGTGAAACAGACGCAGGTGTTTCATTTGTCACTAAGAAGGTGATGAAACTTTCACAATTGTTGCATTGGTAATTAAAAAGATGGTGAAATTGAAGCAAATGTTTCATTGGTTGCTAAGGTGGTGAAACTTATGAAAATGATTCAGTGGTCATTAGAAAGGTGGTGAAGCTGACACAGATGTTTCAATGGTTACTAGGAACGTGGTGAAACTAACGCATGTTTCATTGGTCACTTGGAAGGTAATGAAACTGACGAAGGTGTTTCATTAATCAGTAAACAGATGCTGCAACTGATATAAGTGTTTCATTGGTCACTAGGAAGGTGGTTAAACTGACAGGTGTTTTACTGGTCAATAAGGTGTTGAAACTTATGCAAGTGTTTCACTGGTCACTAGTAAGATGATGAAATTGACGGTTCATTGGTTACTAAGCAAGTGGCGAAACACACGTTACAATGGTAGCAAGGAAGATGGTGAAACAGATGCAGGCGTTTCTTTGGTCACTAAGACGAAACTGACGCGTTTCATTGGTCACCAAGAAATGGTGAAACTAACGCAATGTTTCACTGGTCACAAAGAACTTGGTGAAACTGAAACATGTTTCATTGGTCACTAAGGGGGTAAAAACTGATGCAGATGTTTCATTGGTCACTAAAAAGGTATTGAAACATGCAAGTGTTTCAATGGTCACTAAGAAGGCGGTGAAACTAACAAGTGTATCATTGATCACTTGGAAGGTGGTGGAATTGAAGCAGGCGTCTCGTTGGTCACTAAGGCGGTGAAAATGACGCGTTTCATTATCAATTTAATATTGGTGAAATGCAAATGTTTCATTGGTTAATAAAGGTGGCGAAACTGAGTCAGATGTTTCATTGGTCACTAGGTGGGTGGTGAAACTGACGCGTGATTCATTGATCATTAGGAAGGTGCTGAATCTGACGCATGTTTCATTGGACACAAAGGTGGTGAAATTGAAACAGGTATTTTTTTGGTCACTAGGTAGGTGGTGAAACTTCCGCAAGTGTTTCATTGGTCACTACGAAGGTGGTGAAACTGACGTGTTACATTGGTCACTAAGAACGTGGTGAAACTGACGCTGGTTTCTTTGGTCACTAAGATGAAACTGAAATGTTTCATTCACCAATAAAGTGGTGAAACTGACACGTGTTACATTGGTCACTAGGAACGTAGTGAAACTGACGCACGAGTTTTATTGGTCACTAAGATGAACTGAAACAAGTGTTTAATTCACTACAAAGGTGGTGAAATTGACGCAGGTGTTTCATTGATCACTAAGAAGGTGGTGAAATGCGTTTCATCGGTCATTAAGGTGGTAAAACTCGCAAATATTTCATTGGTCACTAAGAAGGTGGTGAAACTGATGAAGATGTTTCATTAGTCATTAAAAATGTGGTGAAATTGATGCGTGTTTCATTGGTCACTAGGAAGTTGGACTGACAAAGGTAATTCATTGATCATTTGGAAAATGATCAAATCGACGCATTTCATTGGTCACTCTAAAGGTGGTGAAACTGATGCAAGTGCTTTACTATAACCAAGTGGTGTAACTTGCGCGTTTCATTGGTCACTAAGGTGGTGAAACTGATTCAGGTGTTTCATCAGTCACTTGGTAGTTGGTGAAACTGACAGGAGTTTCATTGGTCAATAGGAATGTGGTGAAACCTATGAGTGTTTCACTGTCCCTACGGTGGTGAAACTGATGCGTGTTCCATTGGTCACAAAGAAAGTGGTGAAACTGACACGTGTTATATTGGTCACTAGGAAGGTGGTGAAATTAACGCAGGTATTTCACTGGTCACTTGGAAGGTGGTGAAACTTATGGTGTTTCATTTGTAAATAGGAAGATGGTGAAAGTAATGCAGGTGTTTCATTAATCATCTGGAAGGTGGCGAAACTGACGCGTTTCATTGGTCACTAAAAAGGTGGTGAAACTGACGCACGTGTTTTACTATCACTAAGATGATGAAACTTATGCGTTTCATTGGTCACTAGGAAAGTGGTGAAATTGACTTGTGTTTCATTGATCAATTGGAAGGTGGTGAAACACTCGTGTTTCACTGGTCACCTGGGAGGTAGTGAAACATACAAATGTTTCACTGTCACTAAAAGGTGGTGAAACTGACGTGTTTCATTGGTTATTAAAAACGTGGTGAAACTGAGGTGTTCTATTGGTCACTAGGAAGTTGGTAAAACTGACCCGGGTGTTTCACTGGTCACTTGGAAGGTGGTGAAACTTACACAAGTGAATCATAGGACACTAAGGTGATGAAACTGATGCGTGTTGTTTCATTGGCCACTAAGAAGGTGGTGAAACTGATCCTTTTCATTGGTCACGAGGAAGGTGGTGAAACTAACGCATGTTTCATGGGTCACTTGGAAGGTGGTGAAACTGACGTAGGTGTATCATTGGTCAGTAAGAATATGTTGAAATTGACACGTGTTTCATTGGTCACTATATTGGTGCAACTGACACATGTTTCAATGATCTCTTGAAAACTGAAACTGGTGCATGGTTTAATTGATCACTAGGAAGGTGGTGAAACTGATTCGTGTTTCAATGGTCACCCGGAAGGTGGTGAAATGATTCATGTGATTCATTAATCACTTGGAAGGTGGTGAAACTGACACAGGTGTTTCACTGGTCACTAAGAAAGCAGAGAAACTGATGAAGGTGCTTCATTGTCACTAGGAAGGCGGAGAAACTGATGCAGGTGTTTCACTGGTCGATAAGGTGGTAAAACTCACGCATATGATTCATTGGTCTATTGGAAGGTTGTGAAACTGATGCATGTGATTCAGTGGTGTCTTAGAATGTTGTGAAATTGACGCAGGTGTTTCTATTGTCACTTCGATGGTGGCAAAACTGACGCAGGTGTTTTATTGGTCACTAGGAAGATGGTGAAACTGACACAGATGTTTCAATGGTCACATGGAAGGTGGTGAAACTGATGCATGTGTTCCAATGGTCGCTTGGAAGGTGGTGAAACTGACGCTGGTGTTTCAATGGTTACTTGTAAGATGGTGAAAGTGAACCAGGTGTTTCACTGATCACTAGGAAGGTGGTGAAACTGACATTGGCGTTTCTTTGGTCACTAGTGTAAAGTACTGAAACAGTTGAATATACATGCAAATACATCTATTCTTACCATAAAGGGGCTAATATGGTAAAAATAAATAATTGTAGAAACATACTCAGCATCTTTTAATTGTATACCCTATAGCTCGGATGGTAAGGGAGGAGGAGGGGGGAGGGGGGGGGGGGAATCGCCCTCGCCCACCCCTCTTCCTAACAGCAAAAGCCTTGACCAGAAAGGACATTAATGAAAGGATTCTCTCCTTTGTGATAAATCATAATCTGCACTTATACAGAATTCTTGAAGGCCCTTTGACATTGCGAACATTTGGATGGCCTCTTTCCTTTGTGAATAGTCATGTGCTGTAATAAAGTCCCCTTCTGGGAGAAGGTATTTTGGCAATGTGAACATTCATATGGCTTTTATCCCATATGAAGATTCATGTACCATAATATATTACATCTCTGGGAGAAAGTCTGTTGGCAATGTGAAAAATTAATATGGCTTCTTTCTTGTATGAAGAGTCAAGTGCTTCACCAAATGATGCTTCCGGGAGAATGTCTTTTGGCAATCTGAACATTCATATGGCTTCTCTCCTGTGTGAAAAGTCATGTGCCACACTAAATACCTCTTCCGGGAGAAAGTCTTTTGGCAATGTGAACACTCATATGGCTTAACTCCTGTGTGAGTAGTCATGTGCTTTACTAAATTACTCCTCTGAGAGAATGTCTTTTGGCAATGTGAACATTCATATGGCTTAACTCCTGTATGAACAGTCATGTGCTTCACCAAATCACTCTTCCGTGAGAAGGCCTTTTGGCAATTTGAACACTCATACGGCTTCTCTTCTGTATGAACAATCATGTGCTGCACTAAATAACTCCTCAGGGAGAATGTCTTTTGGCAAATTGAACATTCATATGGCTTCTTTCCTAAATGAAGAGTCATGTGCTGCCCTAAATTACTCATTTGAGAGAATCTCTTTTGGCAATGTGAGCATTCATATGGCTTCTCTCCTGAATGAAGAGTCATGTGTTTCATCAAATTATTCTTCCTGGAGAAGGTCTTTTGGCAATTTGAACACTCATATGGCTTCTCTCCTGTATGAACAGTAATGTGTTGCACCAAACTACCCCTCTGAGAGAATTTCTTTTGGCAATGTGAACATTCATATGGCTTCTCTCCTGTATGAACAGTCATGTGCGTCACCAAATGATCCTTCCGGGAGAAGGTCTTTTGGCAGTTTGAACACTCATATGGCTTCTCTCCTGTATGAACAAGCATGTGCTGCACTAAATAACACCTTAGGGAGAATGTCTTTTGGCAATGGGAACACTCATACGGCTTCTCTCCTGTATGAACAGTCATGTGCCGCACTAAATTACCCTTCTGGGAGAAGGTCTTTTGGCAATTTGAACACTCATACGGCTTCTCTCCTGTATGAACCGCCATGTGCAGCACTAAACTACTCCTTTGAGGGAATGTCTTTTGGCAATGTGAACATTCATATGGTTTCTTTCCTGAATGAAGAGTCATGTGCTTCACTAAATGATTCTTCCAGGAGAAGGTCTTTTGGCATGTTGAACACTCATATGGCTTATCTCTTGTATGAAGAGTCATGTGCTTAACCAAATCATTCTTTCGGGAGAAGGTCTTTTGGCAATTTAAACACTCATATGGCTTTTCTCCTGTATGAACAATCATGTGCTGCACTAAAGAACTCCTCAGGGAGAATGTCTTTAGGCAATCTGAACACTCATATGGCTTCTCTTCTGTATGAACAGTCATGTGCTTGACCAAAGCACTCTTCCAGGAGAAGGTCTTTTGGCAATTTGAACACTCATATGGCTTCTCTCCTGTATGAACAATCATGTGCTGCACTAAATTACTCTTCCGGGAGAAAGTCTTTTGGCAATCTGAACACTCATATGGCTTCTCTTCTGTATGAACAGTCATGTGCTTCACCAAATCACCCTTCTGGGAGAAGGTCTTTTGGCAATTTGAACACTCGTATGGCTTCTCTCCTGTATGAACAATCATGTGCCGCTCTAAATTACCCTTCTGAGAGAATGTCCTTTGGCAATGTGGACACTCATATGGCTTCTCTCTTGTGTGAACAATCATGTGTTTCACTAAATTACTCCTCTTGGGGAAGATATCTTGGCAATGTGTACATCTATATGGCTTCTTTTCACCAGTATGAGTCGCCATGTGCCGAACGAAGTTACTTCTCCCAAAAAGTCTTTTGACAGAGTAAACTTTTAAATTATTTTTTATTTGCATGAACTTTCACATCCCTTCTAAGTATAAATTGCTGGATAAAGATTTTTTGGCTTTACAAAAACTTGAAACATATCTCATCCATGTGTCTGAGCCTATACCTTTTCATAAAATTCTTTACAAATGTTTTGTTGGATAGTGAACATTCCACTCATTTGCCCTTCATAATGTAACCATGTCAAATAACAATACAGAAGAGCTCAGTTACTGTCTGCAATAGCCTTGTGAGTGTACACTACAGATGGGGCATCATAGAGTTGGATTTGCACAAGATGGGTGAGCTGAGCACCAGACTCAACTTAACCTTCTCCATGTAACACAGGGTCAACTATAGTAAGGTGAACTGCTCACAACATGTGCGGTGAAGCATACAGTTGCCTTTGGTTATACTGTAACTTCCAAAGTGAGATCAACCACTACACCCTCCAACCAAGCATTACCTGTAAGATATGCCTGTTACCATAGATGACAGTCTACTTTCTTCTCAATTTTTTCTACATTCCCATTAGTAAAAGTTCAACAGTCTCTCTGGATGCACATCCCAATTAATTACTTACATTTCATACTACAAGTCTGTCACTTACCTTACATGTTTGGCAATAACAGACTTTTTTGGTATGGTTAGTTCCTACACCAGTTATGAAACTTTATCTTTACAAAGACACAATACCACAATCACCTACTGCAAACATGAATACCTGTTAATATCTTAGGACCTTACACTAAGCATGATATACCAGTCAAGATCATACTTAAAATTTTGACAAAAAATAAACTTAATTATGGGAATTACTTGTAACTGATCTACATCTGACTATTGTATTAATAATCTATGAGCTTTTGTAATAATAATCTACAGTGGTAACTGAAATAATCATCTACACCTGCTACCTGTAATATTTTGACTGTCTACTAGCAAGATGACTTTTGAGGGAATAAATTAAGTGTAAAATACCTCTCACTTTCATATAATTATGAAGAGGTTCATTTTAATAATCACTGTCAACAGTCCTTGTCATAAAGAAATGCACATAATAATAATTTTACTAAATATAATGAAATGTTCGATTGCACTAAACATGAACTATGATCCTTTTATTGTGCTAAACACAAACTATGGTCCTTCTTATTGTACTCAGTCTGAACTATGGTCCTTCTTATTGTACGAAACACAAACTATGGTCCTACTTATTGTACTAAACATGAACTATGGTCCTTATTGTACTAAACACGAACTATAGTTCTTCTTATTGTACTAAACATGAACTATGGTCCTTCTAATTGTACTAAACATGAACTATGGTCCTTCTTATTGTACTAAACATGACCTATGGTCTTTCTTATTGCACTAAACACAAACTTTGGTCCTTATTGTACAAAACATGAACTATGGTCCTTCGTATTGTATAAAACATGAACTATCCTCCTTGTTTTTGTACTGAAGATGAACTATGGTTCTTTTGTGCTAAACATGAACTCTGTCCCTTTTTACTATACTAAACATGAACTATGGTCCTTGTTATCACACTGAAGATCTACTATGGTCCTTTCTGCACTCAATATAAACTTTGGCTTTTCTTATTGTACTAAACATGAACTATGGTATATCTCAATGTATTAAATAAACCTTTCTTTATTTTTTTTATTGTCCATGTTTCATTATCAAGTTAGTGTCACTTCAATGTTGTTCCTATTTGCTAAACACTTTTACTGCTGTTATTCATGTTCTTCACATGCTGTTGACACTGCACTAAAAACTTACAATCTTCTTTATTGATCCTGCTTCTATTTTTACTGATGCTGCTCTTGTTTTTTACTGGTGATGCTCTTGTTATTACTGATTCTGTTTTTGTTTTTACTGATGACACTTATTTCACTGCTATTGCTACTGTTTTTACTGATACTCTTCTTGTTTTTAAGAATGTTGCTCCTCTATTTACTGATGCTGCTTCTATTTTTACATAGAATGTATCTGTGTTTACTGATGCAGCTTCTGTTTTTACTGTCATTTTAGGAAAACTGGGAGGCTCATATCACGTTATTGTGCTGAACACAGACAGCTGCCAAAGACAAGAGTAAACATTCACATATCCTTGAATGCTACATACAAATCATTCTGTTTCTCTAAGTATTCTCACACACATTCATTGAAGCAAACATCTGATCCACAAATCCTCTAATACTTCTGATACCACACTGTTCCTCCCCAGTCTGGTGCTCTGTATATCATTTCACCTTCTCAGTCACTGCTCTCCCATACAACTTACCAGGTACACATTGACAAGCATATATCGCTGTAGCTTGAACACTCAACTTTGTCCCCCATGCCTTTATACCTATACAAGCATTCTGCAAATCCTTAGGCACCTAACCATGATCCATACACAGGGTGAAAATAATAACTTACCAATCAACAACACAGTCACCCCTTTCTTTCGGAATTCAACTCCAATACCATCCACTCCAGCTTGCCTTGCCACATTTCATCTTATGCAAGGCTTTCACCACCACTTCTCTCTTTACTAAACCACTCTCCACAGCTCTCTCCCTTCGCATACCACCCAACCTAAACATCCTTCAAAATACTCTCCATCTCCTCAGCTAATCACTATCTGTTACCACTTCCCAATTTGCCCCTTTCACCAATGTTCCAATTTGTTTTCTTGTTTGTCACACCCTATTAACTCCTTCCAAAATGTCTTATTCTCCCTGAAGTTTACTGATACTCAACCAGATCTCATTTGTCCTGTTTTTCAATCCTTGCAGCTTCTTGACCTACTGCTGTCTATAATATCTCCCCCTAATTATTCACACTACCTCCCATTAAGTACCATCCATATACCTCTCTTTTCCCTTTTACTAGCAACTTCACTTCTTCATCTCACCACTCACCACCCTTTCTTATCTGCCCACCTCCCAACTTATGCATGCTATATGCATCTCTCGTAAATACCAGCACTGCTTCCCTAAATATCTCCCATTTCCCTTGCTTTGTTTGTAGTTACAATTTGCCATTTTACAGTGGATCTCTCTCAGTATTTCTTCCACAAGTCTCTTTTCCAAGCTCACTTACTCTCACCACTCTCTTCTCATCCTTAATTTTTCCTCTTTTCTGAAAACCTTTACAAATCTTCACTCTTGCTCCATACCATGTTCAACATTTTTTGCATTCAGTATTATATTACCACCCTAAAATCAATATTGTGTTATACTTATAATCAAAGGATACTTTCAGCGCATAGCTAAACTGGTTAAGTACTGTGGTGCATAGCTAAATGGGTAAAATACTGAGGCTGGTTCATGCTTATGAAGACATGAACAGATTCCATCACATACTTGACCACGTAATGTCACACAGTTGAAATTATTACATTTCAACTTCAAAAATACAGTCTTATATAATTCAACAGAATCTGTGAAAAATCAAAACTAAATTCAGCAGCCAATACTTACCTTAAAGATAAATATCAGTCAAAATACACTGATATTATGTGTAAAATCACCTGGTCAAGTATGCACTGGAATCCAATCTTGTCTATATGAACATAAAGAATATGTAACAATAGCTTGCAAGTGAAAACCATAGCAATCACCAATTTTTCAAATAATAACAAGAATAAGGTAATATAAAGTAAGGTTTGGTAAGGTTTTCATAAATTTCTAGTGATACTTTATATATTTTAGCTACATTTCCCTGTTATACATAGCCCTCACCACTATGATCTTATTTACTATCAAAGAACAGGGATAGTACACTAAATCTTGTTCTGCTACGTATACTCTATTCTTTAAAAGCTACATTACCTTTGCAAAACAATGTCACTCAGTATTCAAAGCTAGTCTTATGTAGCTAAACTTGTAATTGGTAAATTTACAGAATAGGAGTGCCACGTAATCAACTTAGAGCTTCGAGGAAAAATAAATATATCAATGGATACTAATCTGAGATGTGACCTAGACTGGGTCAGCATGATTTCGAGCAAAACTTCCATCTTAAAAATAAATAAATGTGTGGGGACTGCTATGTTACAGGAAACTGAGGGGATTATGAAAGTGAAATACTACTATAAATCAAGAGAAGCTTTGAAAATCTCAAGTAACTTCACCATAGGGCCAAGACTTACCTTAATCACAGTTGAAGCATAACAACATTTCTGATAACTTCCCTCTGCTGTACTGGTTGCATTCGACAAGAGGACATAAACACACTCAGCAACTACAGCAGCAAACACAGTCAATGGACAATTCTTCCTACAACTGAATGTAAAAGACACTATAATTCACATACCTTTTGTCTAAATAACAAGAAAAGTCCAATTTACCTCCCCAACTGTAGTAGCTTTGAATATAGGGAGATTTAGTCTGACAATGCTTGTGGTTAGAATATAATAACAGTTGCAAAGCATGATTTGGAGCATTATACTTTATCAAAATATATCAATTTAGTAAAAATAGTTGGTTTGTTTGGTTCCACAAAAATATGGGGTTGACTTATCTAAGAGGAGGTAAAACACTTCTCAAAAAAAAAAAAAATCAAGAGGACATATGACAACCTCGTCTAACCTCCCATAGTAGCCAAAACGTACAGCTGAAATATACCAACAATAAATTGGTCTGCTGGTGAGATCACAATGAATGGTAGCTTGTGAAGTTGGACAGTGACATTCATCTGTCATCTATTTGTTGATATTCAGCTGCACTTGACACACAATCATAAGTTTAAATGATATATTTTGACTGAAATACTGATCATTAAATCTCATCTACTACAGTAGAAAGGTTGGGTGAGGTTGTTATTGATTCTGTTGATTTTCTATAAGTATTACCTACTTTCATATTAGCACCACATTATCCCTGATATAAACAGCCACCAATATTGATCTATCTTTGGCAATATAAATATACAGAATATTATGATTTAAATCATGCTCTGCAACTGTTACTGTATTTGTTAAAAACTAAAAATTTAAAAGCAATGCAGAGGAGCTCTCCATAAACACCAAAATACAGCATGAATAAGGAAAACAATGTAGTGCAGCCAGGATACAAAAACCTCTGCAAATACACCTGTAATTGTATGGTATACAAAGTCAACTACCTGAAATTATAAATTATATTAATCATAGAAGTATTCTAAAAGTTGTTTGAGATTATTATTAGATATAATGAACAAAATGCACTTCACTTTTCCATTTTGGAAAGTTTAGCAGCAAACACCAGGGGTCACAAAAATTAATGATAGTATATATTTACGATTCACCAGATAGCTTACAGTTAAGAAAAACAATTATTTGGCTGTATTCAATATCATAAACTTGGTATGGTTTTGAATGTAATGCTGCATGCCCTGGTGATTCTTAATAATCTAAAAACTATGACAGTATTAATGACTGTGAAACAAAATCATAAAAATAGTTAAAAAAGGAGACAGTTGAAAGTGAATGTGAATAAAAGCAAGGTTATTAGGTTCAGCAGGGTTGAGGGACAAGTTACCTAGGGTGTGAGTTTGAACAGAAAAAACTAGAGGAAGTTAAGAGATACAGATATCTGAGAGTGGAAACGGCAGGGCACCAAATGGAACCATGGGAGCGGAAGCGAGTCATAGGGTTGAGGAGGGAGGCAAAGGTTTTGGGAGCACTGAAGAATGTGTGGGTAGAGAGAATGTTATCTGAAATGGCAAAAATGGGTGTTTGTAGTTCCAACAATGGATGTGAGGCATGGGCTATGGATAAGGCTGTGCAGAGTAGGGTGGATGTGATGGAAATGAAATGTTTGAGGGCAATATGTGGTGTGAGGTGGTTTGATCGAGTAGGTAACGAAAGAGTAAGAAAGATGAGTGGTAATTAAAAGAGTCTGGTTGAGAAAGCAGAAGGGGGTGTGCTGAAATGGTGTGGACATATGCAGAGAATAAATGAAGAAAGGTTGACAAAGAAGATATATGTGTCAGAGGTTGGGGGGAACAAGGTGAACAGGGAGACCAAATTGGAGAGGGAAGGATGGAGTGAAAAAGATTTTGAGTGACTGAGGCCTGAACATGCATGATGGTGAAAGGTGTCCATGGGATAGTGAATTGGAACGGTGTGGTGTACTGGGGTCGATGTGCTGCCAATGGACTAAACCAAGGCATTCAAAGCGTCCAGGGTAAACCATGGGAAGGTCTGTGGGCCCTGGCTGTGGATAGGGAGCTGTTGTTTTGGTGCAATATACATGACAGCTAAAGAATGAATGTGAGCGGATGTGGCCTGTTTTCATCTGTTCCTGGTGCTATCTTGCTCACGCAGAAAACAGTGATCAAGTATGAAATAAATAAAAAGCTAAAATAATATGAATTTCATTAGTCAGATCATCTACCTACATTATTATATATGCTTTTCACTTAGTCTACTTCAATCTTCTTGTATTTCAGTGTTTGGGGAGTAATAATCTTACCTGAATAACATCAAAAATATGGTAAATCTAGGTTGCTGGGAGAAGATATGTGAGGTTTTCATTGATTCTCTTGATTTATAGGAGACTTTTGCTTATTTTTGTCTCATATTTCTCTCTAAACATCATAAACCTCACTATTAACACATTCACAATAGTAAGATATAAAGTTCCAAATCCCATTTCCCCAGTTAAATCCTTTCTATTAAGCATAAACAGTTCACTGCTATAAGTTTCTTCAAACCCACACGTTATTTCAGTGGTACCCCTAAATTAGTATTTCACGTAATAATTTACCCAAAATATCATTGCAGTGAACAAGGTGCTATTCTAATGTAAGGGGAATGTAGGGGTCTGCTGGTGTAAACCATTGCCACAATCGAATTATTTAGTTAGAAAAAATAATCCTAATTACACAGAATCATCTTATTCTAATAACACTCAACTTCCTTGAAAAAAACACCTATTTTCCAAAGGCAATAGAATGGAAACACTATAGTGCAACTTTATCCATAAATCAGTACAAATCAATGTCACTGGAGAGAGAAATAAATAACATGCTAATATTTGTAACATCTGTTGGACACAAAGTTTGTTGTAGTTTAACATTGTTTTGATAAGGGATGCACGACTAAATAATTATATTTGGGCTACGGCTTTATATATCTAAATGCAATAAATATTAATGATTTATTTTTATTACTGAAGACAATATCTAAATTGTCTATAAATTTCACACATACTCGTATGAAAGGACAAGGAACACGAACTCAAATAATCATGTCTGTTAGTCTCTTAAAACCTATTACACCCATAACCAACCTTCCACTGGTGACTGAACTATTTGTGACTAATCTGTTGTCCAGCATTGCTATAGAGCACAAGTCTGTTGTCTATCTTTTCAACAAGATTGAATAAAAAGCATGTGAGAAATCACATTGAGAGCATCTCGGGAAACGACCCCTTGTTTTTGACAAGTTTGGTTGTACTTTGTGATGTCTTGCTTTTGCAATGGTACCTCCATTTTTTACTTGTGTATCAAATTTAATGTACTCTTGTTTGTTATATAAAGTTATTTCAGTTGTCATATGATGTCTTTCTTCCTGTCTTCTTTCTCATATTTTTCAAAATTTATAATTTAGTTCTTTCACCATTCCTACAAATTTTCTTTTCCAAACAAGAGTTGCCCAATTTCTTATTTTGTTGTTCTACATACGATTGTTGAAGTCTGACTCCCTTCTTTCTTCTTGATATCCCAGGAACATCAAATTAAATGTAAATTTTCCTTTTTTTGCTTTCACCGTTCCTACAAATTTTCTTTTCCAAACAAGTTGCCCAGTTTCTTATTTTGTTGTTCTACATACGATTGTTGAAAGTCTGACTCCCTTCTCTCTTCTTCATATTCCAGGAACATTGAATTAAATGTAAATTTTCTTTTTTTGCTCCACTTTAATCACAATATCTATACCACCAGAAAATTTATTCAATTATTTAATGGTAAATAATATGGTCTACATTTATAGAACATTACAGATGATGGCCTATTATCATATAATTTTTCTTGTCCCTCTATATCTTCCTTCCATATCAGATTTCCAAACTGACTTCATCTCCTCTCTCCAAGTTTTTTGCATTCCATTTTTTACTTTTGTTTTTATTTCTTTTTCTGTCATTTCGTTAATCTTGTTATATTCTATCTTTGTTTTGTGAAAGTACTTTTCTGTCGCTTATATTTATTTTTGTTTTTCTTCTCATTTCATCTAAGCAATGCATTCCCATTTTCATTCATAACATATTGTAAATATGTCATCTTTCCTATAATTCTTGTTTCCATCAACAGCTAAGGCACCTATTACTCTTCTAAATGTGGTCTCTAGTGCATATTTTGGTACTCCTAATATTTGTCTATGTACAGTTTTGAACTTTTAAAGTAGCTATATCAGTCTTAGTCAAGTTGGTAACATTTGAGCTACACAAGAGGGTTGGTAAACCATAATTTTCAAAGATGTCAGATGATATTAATAGTTTTGATTATGTGAAGAAATCTGGGGCTACTTGACGTAAAAAACAATCTATATATTCTATCTATGTCACTGATGCCTGTTCCTTTCTAGAACTCCCCCAAGGGGGTGGCCATGGCAGCAGTCTCCATAATTCATGAACTCCACATCTGCTTCTCAGCTTTTAGTACCTCACCCTTAATAGGCCACTGGCAGAGAAAAAGTCTACAGCAGTGTCTGCAGAGGCTCCTACCTATTGTTCCTACTGACTACTTCTACCTAAAGTTTCTATCTAATGCTCATACCTATATTTTCCTGCCTACTACTTCTATCTATTTTTCCTACCATTTTGCCAAAAGGCAGAGCTAGCACATATCGCTCACCACAGAAAAATCTAGAGTTACAAAGAATAAGCTGTGTGAGTTAAGTTCTGTCAAGTGTTATCTGTGACAAGGAGAGATTCTAATAGTGTTTGTGGATAGAATGCCAGTAGTCCATGTGTGGGTGAGGCAGAAAGAAAAGACAGCTACCTGTGTCAGAGGAATTCAACTTGACAGTCACTGAAGTGCTGGCTCACCACGCTGCCATCACAAACCCTCCCAATATCCAGGTGGGTAGTACTGGTAGTATACCTTCCTAGTCATTGGCTGCCTACCAACTACTTCCTATTTTGATGTAAAAATAAAAATAGAAAATTATAAAAAAAATCAACAGACTATATGGACTTGTGTAGTAACCAAGGTTTATAGGAATTTTTAACATTCTAGTCAAAATATGCCAGACACAACTCTTCACTCTCCACACACAACACAGTATCATCCATAAACAGGCTTGCCACTAGCCACCATATCTCACTGCCTAGTTTTGCTTCCATCTCTGTTATCACTCCATCCATATATGTATTAAAAAGCCATGGTGACATCACACAGCACTCCCTTACACCTACATGTATCCCAAAACTTTAACTCAGCTCTCCATCCACTCTTACAAATGGATTTGCAACTTTATAAAAGGCTTTTACACCATCCAGCAGTTATCCCCTTATACCATATATCATTAACACATCAAAGAAAGCATTCCACTCAATTCTGTTATACACTTTCTCCAGGTCCATAAAAGCTGCATACAACTTCTTACCTTTTGTTAAATACCTTTCCACAGTCATCTTTATTACAAAAAAATCTAATCCATACATCCCCTACCTTCCCTAAAACCCCCTTGCTCTGCACTTATTCTGCATTTAATCACTTCCATAACTCTGTCAATTAAGATTCTTGCATTCACTTTTCATGGTATACTTAACAGACTCATTCCCCTATAATTGCTGCATACATCCTTAACACCTTTTCCTTTGAATGAAAGAACAATAATAGCTTTCACCCAATCCTTAGGCATAACCTTCTATTTCCATGCTAAATTACATATAAGATGCATCCACTCTCTCACACTTTCTCCTTCATACTTCAGCACTTCAGCCATAATCCCATCCAGTCCAGGTGCCTTTCCTACTTTCAGCTTCATTAATGCCCTTCTTACCTCCCTCTTCACTATAAGCCCCTGCACTTATGCCCTCTTCCTTCCTTCGTCCATACCCATGGATGTAACAACTGTCGCCTCCCCTTCTCCCACATTCATCAGTTCAAAATTCTCTTTCCAATATTCCTTTCACTTCCTCCTTTTGATTCAACAATTCCCCTTCCTTACTTCCCACATCATTTCCACTTTTACATCCACCTCTTTCCTTTTTCACCTCTTTTCAGTATAGTTTCTAATTATCCCAAAACTTTTCACTTAACTTTCTTCCAAAATCTTTTTTGCTTTCCTATATCAGCTTCTTAACATTTCACTTACATAGTTTGTATTCTTTCCTCCTTTGCTGAACTTCTGCTAGTACATTCCTATCGAACAATCTATGCCTTTTTCTTCTCTTCCACTGCATTTCTAATCTCTTCTGTCCACCATGCATTGCCCTTCTTATTCCTTATCTCACTACCTTGTATCCAACTGCTGATTGTACGACATTTACTAGTATCTCTCTAAACATTCTAAACACATCATTCACACAGGACTGCATTCCTACATTCACTGCACTTCCATATAAGCTTTCAGTTACCTTCCTTTCATACTCCTCCCTGTATTTTTCCTGATTCATCTTCTCACTTGCCAACACTTTTA
>JAYMFT010011944.1:0-16831 GCA_038088735.1 Panulirus argus
AGAGAGAGAGAGAGAGAGAGAGAGAGAGAGAGAGAGAGAGAGAGAAGTCCTCAGTGAGACTGTACTCTTCCCAGTCTGATGGTGAAATTCTGCTCTTAGTGTTACCACTCGCATGCAGAACCCAGGAACATGCATGCATGAAAGCCTTTTAGACTAGTCTGATCATACAGAATGTATGGTCAACCAAGAACATAAGAGTATATAACAGTACAATGGAGGGGTTAAAAGGTAGAAGGGCAGCAAGTTTACTTCAAGGAAGTGCATGTCCCACCCATTATGCTTGACTCCAGGGTTGGGGCTGGGAACCCCAGCTTGAATAATTCCTTTAAAAGGATCACGAGGCTTTGGACAAAAGCAGCATGTGTGGTCTACCTCAGGGAACTGAACACAAAGGTAAATGATAAGTAAAAGGATTAATGAACTATGTTAGCAGTTAGAAATTACAGATTCTTTCAGAGATGGAGAACTGGACATGATGGATTTGTATGCCTGAGGAATACCTGGGATAGTATTCTGTTTATGGAGCTGGTATGGATACATTACAAAACAATTTAGTGTGTAAAGTGAAAACTAAATAACTTTTATAAGTATGGAAGCCCATGTTTCACACATGGTATGGGTTGAGAATGTGTAGGAGTAATGTGGAGGCTGTATGTACCTGATCCATCCATTAACTAGGAAATAATGACAATAAACAGACAGACATTTGGTAAAGCAGAAGGTGAAAGGAGGTGAGGTAGACCAAAGAAGAGATGTATGTATGCAGCGAGAGAAATGATTATTCCTAGAGATATCTCAGATAAAGATGTTGCAGGAATATCTGAGAACTGGAAGCAATGGAAGTATTTTGTTTATGCAGGTGGTGTGAATGCATATATTTGTCTCACTTGACAAATGAACCTAGTATGTCCAGTGAAAAATTAAGAGGCACTAAATAAGTGTGGAAGATCATATTTCACTTAGAACACGAGGCATGGGTTAAGGATGTGTGTGGGTGACATTCAAACTCTACATGTATCTGACCCACCCCAGTGAATTGGGAATGAGGTTATGATGATATACAGAAAATATTCTTTCTAGCTTCCTAGGTTTTAATATAACATTAACCTTTTCTTCATCTCTACTTTCCCCCATAACCAACCCTTATTTCTAGATTAAATCCTTTATCCGGAAACTTCGAACATAAATAATTTTGAGATAAGTAATCAACAAATATATGTTCAAGACTGGACTCCATGGATAAGGTCCACATGCATTCATATTTAAAGCTATATATCACAGCTAACAGAAATCAAACAAAATGTAATACCATCAAGGTGTGTTAACCTGAGAAATTATGAAAGCAATAAACAAATAGTAGTTTAAACATGAAAAAGGTTAAAGGATCGTGAAGTTCATAAGAGAATAGCGACTTACCTACGTCCCACAGATCATACCAAACAGTTTTATTAGTATGCTTCTCTCTAAGAGCATGAGCTGTTGCTGCCAAGGGCTTGACCAATGCCAGGAGGTAAAGATGGGAGGGAAGTGAGATCCCACCAAGTAGGTTGCTCCACTCACCAGCATTAAGGAGCAAGAGGATGCACCTGATATTGGAGCAACATTCTAAAGATCTAATTCTTTTGAAGAAAAATTACATACACACAAAATCAAGGAATCAATTTACTGATCAAAAAAGGTGTCATGAAAGAAGAGAAAGTTCTGAGAATAAAAACTTAAATAAATGATCATGAACATAGTTTTATGTTGGTTGAGGGAGCTGATAAAGTATGTAACCTGAGAAGAGAAGGTAGAGTGATTAAAGAGCTGGAAAGGTCTATAGGTGCTATTCTAGATGTCTGAGAGATTGTGTAACAGGAGGAAATATCTGTAACATGGAGTAGAGAAACTCCTGAAAATAGTGGGTAGGGAGGTGCAGTTTCTGGGACAGGTTAACACACTCAAAAAATGTTGATTGATACAGTGGGATATCAAGCTTGGGACACTGAAACTGAGGTGATCAGGGCACTGAATGAAGCTGTAGATAGAATAATATGTACTGTTTAAGCGGAACAAAAATTTGTTAAAATCAAATTTTCATGACCAAAGCCCTTTATCCCATACAAGTCTAAAGCAATGTCTTTTCATACAAAATTCATAAAATGTATAAATTTATATTAACCTGCAGTAACAAGATTTACAAGTTGGTGATGTTATCTCATACAAACATTTTATATAAATCACTTAATAAATCATTATTTCTTAACAAAGTTAAAAAAAGAATTATTTCTCCAGCTTAAGTCAAGAGCAATATCCATTCATAAAAATGATCAATTAATCTTTCAATACTAGGTAACCTTACAATATACGTACTGAGGTTTTCTCCCACACAATCCTGTGGTGCTTCTACCACTCTTTGATATAGTACTTAAGATTCCAGGGATGCCATGGTGAGCCATTTGCACTGATCAAAATTTGGCTAGCTATACTAGTAAAAGCAAAGATGACCAGTGATCTTTGCAGATTTCACTCATAAGGCTGAATGCTCTTTCACACTGTGGTTCCAACAAGAAAGATTTTGATGCAAGCTTGTAGATCTTTCACACTCTCTGGTACAGAAATGAGATCTTTGACATACTGTTGCACTGCTAGTACAGGTGGTGGGGCATATAGAATGAATCTCTTGAATCTCACCACAATTCAAAGAAGACTGAGCTGGGAAACAAGATGTTCAAATCTGAGAGTAACTGTCTCTGGATCAGGAAGCGACTGTTTGCATGATGTGGCAGTAAATACATCTATGAAATCACTGCCACAAATGATTTCTATATAAATCAAGACTTCAGCATTCTTAGTTTCAGAAAAAATACCTTGTTTATCAGACTGACCACTGCTAAGTATGGACAGTGGGGATTTGGCAGCAACCACAATGGGCAGCAGAAGCATGGCAGTGGGTGCTATGGGCAGTGGGGTCACCATATTGATAACTGTGGCACAGAATACTATTGTCTCTTAAAGATCATCACCCTCTAAAGTGAATTCTCTAAAATGGCTGAGGCATAGTACCTCTTTTAATAGTTACTGACATGGCAAAGGTTAAAGATGCTACAATCAAAGGCAATCCTTTGGTGAAAGAAAAAAATAAGAGACAAAGAATGCTGAAAGTAACCAGGGTTCTGCAGGTGTTTGCAAACTAATCTTTTTAAGGCAGAAGATTAAACAAAGAGGGAATGATGAAAGGAAAATGCCACAACTAAGCTCCTAAAGGAGAGAAGTTGGTAACATAATGGTCAATCTTTAAGGAGATTCTAGTATTGAACATCACCAAGCCTTGCTGTAACATCCTTACAATGACATGATGAAATTCTTTAGATGAAGGCTTATTTACTAGGCTTATTTTTCTCCTGAACTATGAAAAACAACTATGAAAAACAATTAAAAGTTTCAGGAAATATCAAGATCCTGCTTTATAGCAGAGCATGAGTAATCCATGCAGCTTAAGCAACACGTCTCCACATTTCCATCTGCATTATCCTCAGCCCTACAATAAAAAGCAGACACCTGATACAAAAACAGATGTAATGACTGATATTTGAGAAGCCCATATTGAAAAAGCATACACAGATTGTGAAACTTGATTGTTAAGTAAAATACTGTGAAGCAATAGCAGTCTTTGAATGTTATGTAAAACCTGAGAAGCTTAAGATGCCCTTAAGAACTAAGGTCAGCTCAAAACATGGTGAGATTGCATTAGTAAAATATGAGGATACATGACCTCGGTAAAACTTATTTACTCTTCTATTCACCCTGCAAACATCAGAATTTAACTCTTGTGCTTACATAGAATAAAACTGCTTTTGCAGCTGAAATATGAATGTGAAAAAAAGATTAATCAAAGTGAATATCCAGCTGATCCACTACCAGTAGCAATGTATAAGAAAGGTATTGGAAAGAAACATTAATAATTGTACCAGTTATTGACACCAGTCCAAGGAGCAATACCATCTCGTCCACTGTGTGCACTTAGGCATTGCTGGGCTTCACTTGTCAATTCACCCATCAGAGAATCTGAAAAAAAAAATCTTAATTTTTGTAAGGAGAATACAAAAAAAAGATTAAAAAGGTGAATACATATGCAGTTTACACTGAAATACAAAAGTCATATGATATAGGATGCTAAAAAGAAAAGAGAAAATTATTTTGATATCACTCCTGGACCCCTTCCCAAGGAGTTCCCACAGATTGAAAGTTGCACTACAATCAAGCAGCAGGGAAATGATGGGCTCCTTTGGAATGACAAATTCTTTGACAAGACTGTACTCTGGTGACACACCCTAGCCAAAGGTGGCATTTCATTTGTGGTGTGCATTTACAAATGGATGTATGTTTAATGGGGTGGTGTGTAAGACTAAGTTGGGAGGGTTGAGATAGGTGAGGTAATAAAAAAAGTAAAGTTGAGAGAGCTGAAAAGAGTGTGCTGAAATGGTGTGGACATATGGAGAGAATGAGTGAAAGGATGACAAAGTGGATATACACTTCAAAACTAGAGGAGACAGGAAGAATGGGGAGACCAAACTGGAAATGGAAGGAAGGAGTGAAAAGGTTTTAAGCAGCTGGGGCCTGAACATACAGGAGGGTGCAAGGCATGCACAGAATGAACTTGAGTGATGAGGTATATAGGGAGTGATGTGTTGTCAGTGGACTGGACCAGAGCATATGAAGTGCTTGGATAAGGGTTTGGCTTTTGGTGTATTAAACATAACAACTAGAAACTGGGTGTGAGTAAATAAGGCCATTTCTATGTCTGTTCTTGGTACTCCCTTGCTAATGCATGAAACGTTAAGCAAGTATGTAAAAAAGTATGAGTATATTTATATAGTTGAGAGAGATGGTGTGCTGAAATGGTTTGGACATAAGGAGAGAAAGTGTGAGGAGAGGTTGACAAAGAGGGTATATGTGTTGGTAGTGGAGAGAACAAGGAGAAGGGGGAGAACAAAGTGGAGATGGAAGTATGGAGTGAAAAAGATTTTAAGGGATCTGGGCCCAAATATGCAGAAAGGTGAAAGGCATGATGTGGTATACAGGAGTTTAATATGCTGTTAGTGGACTGAACCAGGGCCTGTGAAGTGACCAGGGTAAACCAAAGAAAGCCCTGTGGGTCCTGGTTGTGGACAGGGTGCTGTGGTTTCTATGCATTACACATGAAAGATAGAGAAATAGATCCCATAGAATCTGGTTCTCCAGTAGAATGAATGAGAATGCAGTCAACAGCATAGCTAAGGTTCCATGGTGTGATGGCAAACTTAACTATGTTTAAATGTGGTGTGATTGCATTACATAGCATTCTCAGTCTATGAAAAAAGGTAAGTGCTGATTTTTAAGGAAAATCTAAAAATTTCTACTGTGTGACTCATTTTCTCAGATAATTCATATGACTGGAAAATTTAATAGTATGCCATTCAGGCTTTTGTCTTAAACTGCCAATCACAGAGAAGAAACATGGTGCTCATGCAGGATGGTTAGTGTTGAGAGATGTGGGAACACACAATCTACTGGTCTTACACGAGATACAGGTGCTTACTGTCAACACAGGGTAATTCATGCAGGCAGTGTTGTATCTTGGTAATGAGAATCATCCATGTCAGCAACTTGCAAAGGCGAACTGTCTCTCGGCCTGGCAGCTTGAATGCATGGCTATTTGCTTCTTCAAGTAAACCTAATGCACTCTGAAAACTCTGGAATGCATAAAGTATGCTAGCATTTTGAAAATGCTAAATAATGTAAACTACAAATCATACATAAGAAAATCTAAATCATTAATTTTTCTGGGCCTTATGCAGGTGAGCTTGGAACCACAAGGATATTGAAATTTTGTCTGTGGGTGTTGGACCATATCTAATGGGAAAATATACTGATTTTTGAAAATGCTAAAAGTAAAACTAATCATTTTCTTATCAACAGTCATCATAAAGTGATATTCTACTTGCAGCTTACATGTAACAAGCAATGAAATTCTCATCTTTTAGCAAATCTCCATAGCACATTTAGAAAATTTACATTTATCCCATATATTCATTACATCTTCCACTAGGCACATCTGCTACACCTGCCTCATACTTTCTTCAGATCTATGACTGCTACATACAATTCATTCTCCTTCTTCAAGTATTTCTCACACATTCTTCAAAAGTAAACACCTGGTCCATACACTCTCTACTTTTCCTGATGCCATATGGCTTTTCCCCAAGGCAGATGCTCTCTGCATGCTACAACCCTTCCAATCATCACTTTCTCATACACCTTCCCAGTTATACTCAACAGAATTATTCCTCCATAATTCAAACATCCATTTTTATGCCCATTGCTTTTACACAAAGTCTCTATAAGTGCATTCTGCCAGTCCTCAGGCACCACACCTTGGGCCATACAAAATCTAAATTTTCAACCCTACAGAAGATATTTTCCTGTTAGTTTAATCAAGTTACTATAATTCAAAATAAATCTTATGAGATAAATAATTGTAAAGAGGAAATTCCCAACTGCATCACCATCTCCCTGAACACGACATGATATGAAGTTTGTAATAGGTGGCGAAAGTACTTTGAAAGAGACGATTAGGGATGATGGTATAAGAGAGCGGGTACAGATGCAATAAGATAAGAGATCAAGACGCTGATGGATATTAAATATACTTCATTCGCACATGCAAGCAAAGCTTCCCACAGTACCTCCAAAACCTCACCAGCGGGCAAAATGGCAGGGATTCCTCATTCTCTAAGAGCAAACTTTGGACTTTACTAGTTTTAGTTATTACACATAGTTTTAAATATACCTGGTGGTGTACAATTTCCACTTGTCCATCCATTATATCTAATGTCCTTCCTGTTTACGTGGGGTGGATCATGTGCATCTATGCACCATTTTTGGGAATTTATTTCACAGAACTGGGGTCCCTAGCCATAATCCTGTAAACTGAAGAGCAGACAAGAATACCAGATTCCCAGGGGTAAATTTATATAATTTCAATTCAGTAAAAAATAGAATCATTGTGCTATGCTACCAACCTTTGACTGTGACAGTTCTACAGCTTTTGCAATGTGTAAGAAGACGAGCTCCCTTTGAGGGGTCTGAGGTAACTTCATCAATGTGTTGTAGATAGGGATTGGCATCTCCCACTAAAAGGGAAGGAAGAATGTATATAAGATCAGAAAAGATGATAAATACAAAGAGTAATACATAATTTGAAGCATTAGCATCTGTAAACCTGACCTATTTCAAAGAAAATTTAATATGAATCACTTAAAGAATAAAAATCATCCTTTTCACCACAGACAGATCTTACAATACAATACTTTTATATGTCTTACTCTTAACTACTTTTTGCTGAATATTTTCTCTAATCCTCAGAAATGCATTAAACCATGAACAATCAATAACATTACCCTGGTGTCAAAAGATAGATGCACGTAGGATGAAATCCTAAAGCCAGCTAATAATCTGAGCACAAACCAATACCAATGCACATATTACATTCTATTCATACACATGACTGGATCAACTCATTACCTGAGCACTTAATGTACTTTTTGGTGCTGTTGTTCCAAGTCGTAACTTCTTTCTCTCTTTAGTTTACATTTTTTCAAATAAAATACATTTAAACTAAGATGAAAATGCCATATTTCCTGAAAATCATTCGGAAAAACTTATCTAGAAATTCTTCTTATAAAAGATTATGAAAAGTTTACATTTCTGTATGAAATCATGCTAGATAATATGTTTTTAATGTGCATACATAAAAACAACTTTGATATCATTTATAGAGAAAATAAATTCAATTATGCTGTCTTTAAATTTTGTTACAATTAAGGGTAAATTAAGATATGGCATAAATAATCAAGAAACAACTCCATCTTGTCCTCAAAATCTTGTTCAAAGAAGTGGGGATACATCATCCTTGTCAGCAATACTGAATTCATTTCAGTTCCAAAATAACTTTCACCCATGTGCCACATAAAGGTCACGTATAATTTTAAGGTCTTTATCCACACGGTCAGCACTATACTTCTTTTGGTTAAATCAGTCTCCATTTTCTGCTTCTTGTAATGAACACTTGTGGCGTTTGTGGCATCAACAGCTGAATGTTTAAACATTTGGATCATCTGTACACCTGACAAAGATGCTTAAGGGTTATTGTCAGTGGTCTTTTATTCATTCAGATGTAAAAAATTTTCACAATGTAACAATGAGGTAACAGTGCTATAAATGCTTAAAAAAAATCATACAAACACAGGTACATGAGCTACATCCATATGACACCACTGCACTTGGTGAACTCATGTCTTTCCTAATAACTATAACCTGGCTCATTTCAAGAGACATGTTTTTCACTTTCTCAAAAATTTGTAAATACTTTCCCTGTCTTTTTTTCCCCCTTTCTCAACTCTGTCTGTATTTCAGTTAGGGCCCGGCCTTCATGTGGACTTTTGTCCGTGACTGGAGCCTTCAACATAAAAAAAAACGCTAGATGCAGACAGGAACACTGTAGGAGCGCAGGGCGCCATGGCTTAGAAAGACAAGGACTACATTTGATGTTCGCAACGTGGGGTATACGTGTCGTATGTCTACTGCGTTAGTAGATGGTAGACGTGGAACAAGTTAGTAACTGAGACTGAGAAGCTGGGTTGACAAGGGAGCGGTTCACGACGACCGAGGTGTAGCTACCTGGGTGGGTAAGGGAACGGGTCGCCCCTTCCCGTGTCACACGCGCATCGCCACCTTGTGACTTCTCGATTACCGGCGGTATCCTGCGAAGCGCGTGAATGAACCACTTGTGTGTCGTCTGCGGACTCAACATTTATTTTATCAGCAGAGATCCATGATTATGACGGCTGTCCGTTGAAGTGTGTGGCTACAGATGCTCCATAATGACCCGTTGCTCGTGAATGTGCTGCTTCTTGAAAGCAACTTAAAAATCTTGTGATGCCAAGGACATGAGACCGCGACAAACGCGTCTGTGTAGTTCCCGGTGGTGTTGATGTTGCTCTTTGAAGGAGACCATCTGTAGTAGAAGTAGCAATATTATTATTATTATTATTATTAGTAGTAGTAGTAGTAGTAGAAGTAGTTGTAGTAGTAGTGTTAGTATAGTAATTTATCTCTAAAGAGCATAAGCCTTAGTGTTGATATGAGTGATGTTTGTAGGTTATTATTATTTGATGAATATAAAGGAAAAAATAGCATTAACAGACTCCATGCTACTTTTTTTTTTTCTGGGAAGATGTTTCTATGAAATGGCGCAGAAGTTTCCGTACTGCGTAGCTTACGTTCGCGCTATTTAACTGGTGGGGAAATGCGTTGGCTCAAGTAGAATATAATATTTTAATTGGAGGGAAATACGTAGGCGCAATTAGATTATAATATTAGCGATGTCGTGACTTTCTCTGATCTGGATGTCTCCATGGCAGAGATTTTCAGGAGCCTCAAGAATCAAGCAAAATGAACTTTGCTTCCGCCATGTTTTCGGTTAACTGTACTGGAGTGACCAGTAAGGAGTAAGACCGAGCACTGTTTTACCCCATAAGTACGAGGATTTGAGGGCTTTAAATACAGCTTAACTACGTGAATACGATGACCAAAGACATCGTACTCGAATTGTTAACGTTCCGTACTCAAGGGTTACCCTAATGACTACGACCTCTGCCGTTGGGTAATAAATTCTTATAAATGTCGTACTAACGCAAGAACAATAATGGCGGTATTATTATTGATCGCAGCTGTTCAGTGAGTGATGCACATGCGCTCGAGTGTTGAAGGCTAACCGGAAAGTCTAGAAGCGCACAGAGGAAAGCCTCAGACTAGAAGGCTAAATATAGCATTAACCCGGGCCTTGCCTGCATATCCTCTGTAAACATTGTGTAAAGTCGTCTCCTGCCACTATGTCACAAATCTGGGCTAGGATGCTCGGGCGGATTTTCAGTATTCCAAACGAGTAATCAGACAGATTTTCAGTATTCCAAGCCAGATTATCGTGCGCACACTTATTTTATACAAGTTTACTTTTATCTAGTTCGCTCGTAAGAGATAGAGGAAGAACTATATATAATTCCTTCAGCCGTGTCCTCATCTTGGTTACGTTCTGCACGTGAGTCTTTGCCTCAGCCTTATATACGATTTACGGTCATGTAACATCATAACTGTAGATAAATACAGATGAGCGGTTCAACGTTAATACGGCCCAGTATAGGTTGCCCTCAGTGACCTACATAGTACGGCTCAGAGGAGATCATGTTACTCGTTGATTACCTGTCTTTACCTGTCTTTAGTTGTGATTTTCAGTCATTTTTGGGGAGATGTAATGGCATTTGCTTCACACACTGATGTGTTGTAAGATTAAATTCATGGTTATTATAGTTTGTTAAGCGGTTATTAGTGGAAGTATATATATATATATATATATATATATATATATATATATATATATATATATATATATATAGAGAGAGAGAGAGAGAGAGAGAGAGAGAGAGAGAGAGCTCATTGGTTGACGGGCCTTTTATGTGACACATATCTGTCTCTATTTGTCATAGGAGACTTGTCATCCCTGCTGTGTGTGACCTGTTCCGTTGGCGGCGTCGTAAGGAAAGAGAACGAGCAAACAGTAACAGCAGTCGAAGTAGTATGCATGAAAGTTGCTTAATTAGTTTACCTAGCAAAGTAGCGTTTTCGTGGTGATGTTTCCGTGCAAACAAGAACAAATAAGATTCTTCAGTGTCAGGAAATGCTCACCAGGATACCCAGTGTGTGTTTCGTAAGCATTTAGCTTCCGTTGTTGGTAACTTCGTTATATGTCCTTAGTGCAGTTAGTGGTTTTTAGCTTTACTGCTATTACGTCGAACTTTTCGATACCATTCAAAGACCGTTGTCATTACTGAGAAAAATGGAACTAATGCTTTATGTTCCTTAAGCACTACGTTACACGAGTGATGAGTGTGATGGCCTGGCTTTCGAATCTCTACCCTTTGGGTTAAGGCCAAAGGCCAGCTCCACCAGACCCAAGGTTCACACAGTCGTACTCAAGGGTTTTTAAGAAGTGTCTGAAGAAGTTGTGAGGTATGTGGGGCGGGATGCATCGTGAGTACGGACGGGAAATTTCTGGAACGTGCGCGATGCGAGGCTACTCCACTTAGCCTGCAATGACCAGCGCTTTTTACAAGTAGGGGCAACAGTAGGAAGTGTTTGTATGATGGCGTATTACAGTACTGTATTGTGACGGTATTACGTAATACTGTATGGTTGATTTTGTAAAGTTTATACGAGTGTTTGATGTCTGTCATGTGTAATGGCTTCTTACTGCGTAAGTCTTAGATATATTTAATATATGGGATGGCGCGTTACATAAGAATGAGATATGTGAATTTTTGATGGTGTTATATTAGTTACATGTGTTAGAAATCTGTAGGTGTGTTAGACGTTACTGAAGAAACTTTTATGTGTTACGGATGTCGTATGACAGATGGTTATTATTATATGTGATGGCGTGTTTCAAGTTATGTAACGGGCACACGAAGATGACGACAATAGTAAATGTGATAACAGTGAAAGGCAGTATTTGTTCTGTTATTGTGATATATCTTCTTTTGAAGGAATGACTGATAAGATTAGTTCGTTAAATGGCGAAAATATGATTGCTAGATCTAGATATTGCTTCTGACAGAAAGCCATGACTTACTTAACCTGGCATTAGACTCACTAGGGTCAGGTCAAAGAGCAGGTCATCGTACCTTAGGTTTCGTACCTTCGTGATCAGGAATGGTACCGTCGAGCTTTGACAAGGGTCGTATCTTATTGCCAAGGGGTCGTGTGTTTCGCTTTTATTGGTTACCAGCAGCAGTAGACTCCCAGCATCCATCGTTCGTATCTGACGTAGGGTGTGTGTGTGTGTGTGTGTGTACCTCAGTGTCCCAGTTGAACATAACACAGCGGCATGATTCATGACGTGCCCTTTGTTCCCCGCCAACACAGTAGGTGTTGCCGCCCCTTATCGCCATCCGTCTCTCTCCTGTTGTCGGAGTGTTTTGCCCGGTTACGCCATTACTCTGATTTTGTTCTGTTTAATGAGACATCTTCCCCTGTAGGAGTGTGAGGTTATTTGGTGTTAGTGCCTAATTTCGGCTGTATGTATTACAGCTAACCTGCCATTGGTCAGTTGTATTAGCTAACCTGCCGTTGTTGGCTAGTTGAATCAAGAGTTAATCTGCTATTGGCCGGTTATGTCAGCACTGATATGTCATTGGCCAGGTGTTTTCGGGAGTTTAATAGAATAGAGCATTTTTCTTTTAAGAAGTTTTAGTTATAGGAAGGAAGCTTGCTTGTGGTTACGTTTCGAGTTGAAAGTCACCATCGGAGTGCAATCTCGTCGAAGAGCTCGTTCCAGATGAATCCATCCTTTCCCTGCTGTTGATTGTAGCGCAGCCTTGAAGTTGTAGGAACCTTTAGAGAAGGGGTCCTAGGGTTATACAGTAATAATAATAATAATAATAATAATAATAATAATAATAATGATGATAATATATTAATTATAATTGTTTTCTTATATGTTAGTTGTGTAAGAGTTTGAGGAAATATTAGATTGACTCTTGCACAATTTGCAGGAATGCTACGCTGTCTTGCAGATGTATGTATAAGGTTAGGTCAAGTCAGGAATTACTAAGGAGTGTAGTGGAGGTGTCAGCCCCTTGAACACGACGGTACAACCCTTAGTACGACCGGAATATGATGCCTTTAACCCGATCCTCAAGGATAAAGTTACAGCCGTGCGAAAGGGGTTGAAAATCGTAACACCGACTTGCGTCTCTTGTTGGTCGTTGTGTTGCGTGTGTGTTTAGCCAGGATGGAGGCGAGTGTTGGGGAAGGGAAGGTTTGCGGTGAAAGTTAGCGTGAGGGAGGGAGGGCAGCTGTGGGGAGGGAGGATCTGGAGGAAGTGCCTCATGGATTGAATTACTGTTTCCTTCCTTTATTGTACAAGGCGCCGTGTGTGTGTGTGTGTGTGTGTGTGTGTGTGTGTGTCCACGCCCGACCAGTGACCCGTCTTGTTGACGCGAGACCAGATGACGAGCCAGTAAGTATGCCATTGGTGGTGTTTGATCCTGATGTAAGGCCTGGCATCGCTGGCGCTGTGATCCACACAGCGGCAGTTCGGTCGGTCGGTCTGGCTGCCTGGCTTGCTGGGTCTACGGCGGTGGCTGGCTGGCACTACTACAGTAGTATCCGGTGAGAGGGGAGAGTGAGTGAGTGAGTGGGTGGGTGGGTGGGTGTGAGGACGGACGGTGGAGAGATGCCGCACGGCAGGAATACCAATTTAGCCATTTGGGTTATATTGTTCCCCTCTCGAGATACGCGTTCATTCCCGTAAGTTGTGCACACTACACGACCCCCCCCTCCCGTCCCCCCCCCACGTCCTCCTCCTCCTCCTCCTCCCTCCCCTCTCCTACCATTACCACCCCTCTCCTCCTCCCCCCCTACCCCTCTTGAAGCGGCCGTTACGGCCCTGGTGGCCCAGGTTGCCTGGGATTGTCAAGTGGGAAGAGAGCCTGTAAGGTGTACTGTTACCGTATGTGTGTGTGTGTGTGTGTGTGTGTGTGCATGTGTGCGTGTGTGTTGTGTGTGTGTGTGTGTGTGGTGTACTAAGCCTCGGTGCGGGTGTTGAAGTGTGAAGGAGATGGGTTATCATGGTTTGTGGGTGGGATGGGGGTTGGAGGGGTAGGGGGGTTCGTGAGTGAGATGGGTCTGGTTGTGGAGGGGGGGAGGTTGGAGGACCACCTCGTGGAGGTGGAGGATGAGGGTGAGGGTGGGTGTTGGGGGGGGAGGGTTTTAGGGTGGGGAAAGGCTATTATAATGCTTGAGGCGTGTGGGCGATGTTGTGCCCTCACTCACTCACTCTCCCTCCTGCTCTCTCTCTCTCTCTCTCTCTCTCTCTCTCTCTCTCTCTCTCTCTCTCTCTCTCTTTTAATACCTACGAGCCCCTCCCTCCTCTTGCCTGAGGAGACACCCCCCCCCCCACACTTGCTGTTTTGGGAACCTCTCCCTCCCTCCTGCTGCCCTAGGAGCCCTCCCTTCCTCCCTCCTGCTACCCTAGGAGCCCTCCCATCCTCCCTCTAGCTGCCGGAGGAACCCTCCCTTCCTCCCTCCTGCTGCCCTGGGAGCCCTTCCTTGTCATGTGTCTGTCGTATACCGTCGTGCTCACGGGTCGTATACCGTCGTGCGTAAGGGTCGTGCTTTCGTGCTCGCGGGTCGTACTGTCGTGCTCAGTTGTTAGATTAAATATTTCCAATGAGATTAGAATGCTCTGGTGATGGTCTTGGTGGAGGGGAGTCCATGGTTAGGAGGAGTTGGGGGGGGGGGAGTGCAGCGATGGCACCCCAAGTTGTTGGGGGGAGGGAAGGTATTGGTGGTGGGTGTTTGAGGGAGGAGGAGGTCAGTGTTGGAGGGCTGGGTCATGTGGTTGCGGGCGGAAGTACGGTATATCGAAGTTCCGTTGGCGTTGTAATGGGATGATGGGGGCGTGTGTGTATGTCCGCGTGTGTGTGTGTGTGTGTGTGTGTGTGTGTGTGGAGGGTGTCTGACACTCGGGTGACCCTATGGCTCAAGCACTAACTTCCATCACAGACGTTTTGTAAAATTGACTTAATTCCTCCACCTCTCTATCGACCTCCCTTCCAGTATGACTTGTCCCATTGGCCTCGCCTCTCACGTATTCCCCCTCGTATCCCTGGCAGTTACTGTTCGTGGTTCTTTGTCGTATCCTCGCGATGAATATTTCCGTCGAAGATTTTCTGAATACTGTCACATGACAGCTGGCTGTATTGCCCTTGAAAGATGTGGCTATGGTACTCGTCCTTTGTCTACAAGCGTGGTCTGAGACATCAGTGATCTCCATTTAGCATATATGTGTGTGTGTGTGTGTATATATATATATATATATACCCATGAGTTGCGTTTAGTTTACATTCTCTCGTTTTGATGGTTCGCAGTGACCAGCCTCTCGCTTGTTAACGCTGCCCAGATGTGAGGCCATCCAATATCACTCGCAGATCTTGTTATGAATCATTTCCTCTCGTTTTTGTGGGTCGGTGCTTCTTCAGTCGTGTTGTGCGTTTGGCGTGTGACGTGATAACGTCATTGCGTGTATCTTTTGTCCCCACTGTTGCCTCGGGAGTTAAATCCGTCGAGTGTCACGTAATTTTTTTTTTCGGAGACGAACGGAGAGACAACATTGTTGATCTCTGGATGGGGTTTCGTTGGCTCCATTACTTCATCAGAGGGAGCAGGCCTGGCTCTTGTGGGGTGGGGTAACAGGCCCAACCTCCTAGGCCCAGTGCTTAGGGCCCCCCCTCACCACAGGCGGCGGGCCGCCCTGGGGCACAGGGCCTGCAGCACCTACCGAGTTGTAGGGAGGCTTGATCTCAGAAAGCAACAAACCCAGTTCACACGAGTGACAGTGTCGTAACGAGTCTTCCCTCCTCAGCAAATCGTGCATTAAATATGTGATGAGATAACACCGAGGGAGCGGCAAGCGCAACTTCCTGGAGCGACCACCCCACACGGGCCTTCGAACAACGAGAGAATTGGGTTCCCTACAGTCCGCTATTACTCTTTGTCCCTTTGTTAGAGAATTAGAGATCCAACCCCCTGATCTGCCCCAGCCGCTCCCTCCCTCCCTCTCACTCGTGTGTCCTGTACATGTTGCCACTCCCCGTGTTCTGTTTGTTCAATGCCGTCGTGAGAGCTAGAGGCAATATTGCCTGTTATTTTTCTTTATTTTCTTTATTCCTTCAATGGCTTCAGTGTCTTCTCCTCATTGATAGGATTGGTGTACAATAGGATCGCCCAGCCCTAGATGCGTGCAGTCGTGAAATACACGTTTTTCACACACACACACACACACACACACACACACACCCATACACGCACGCACTCGGGCGTCCGTGATCCTTCCGGTTAGCCGCCTGGAAACAAATCCGCAAGGGTTCGAATCCCGGACGCGGCAGCCGGTCCACAAATCCATCCAGCTCTTCTCTTCGAGACTGGCCAGTAGAATGCGTGCCTGGCACAGGCTAGTGTGTGTGTGTGTGTGTGTGTGTGTGTGTGTGTGTGTGTGTGCGCGTGCATACACAGGAGGAAAGACTTGGTACATATATACATGGTTAAGAAACGGGGCAACACGAGTGTAAAACTCTATTTCCTTAACAGACAAGCAGTAATCGCTTACACACACACACACACACACACACACACACTACACAGCTGTTTATCTCCAGGAATCACCGCACATTAACCACAGTCACTGCCTGTTTCCGTCACCGGCAGCACGTCGAGGCGACGGCCCGGCCCGGCCCGGCCCGGCCTGGCCCGTGGATGACATACAACGCCTGATTTTACCCCCTCGGGGTTTGTGGATTTTACTCCGCGTACTGGACGGGCCAGCGGTAGAGTCGTCCTGGGAACGGAGGGAGGGGGGGGGGTGTCGTGGTGGTTGTGGTAGTCCCGTATGGTCTTTGGCGGGAGCGTCGTGGTGTGTGTGGTCGTGAGAGAGGGGTCGTGATTGGTGTGGTCTTTGGAAGTGGGAGGTCGTGGGGGATGTGTTCCTGGGAGGGGGTCGTGGTGGTGACGGTCGTCGTCGTCGTCGTGGTTGTCATCCGAGGAGGAGGAGGAGGAGGTGTGGTCGTGGGTGTCTCCTGGTAGGGTAATGAGATGGTGGAGCCTTGTGTCGAACCCCCTAGGATGGATCACCGGCCATATATATATATATATATATTTCACATAATCCCCTCCAGCAGCCACGATTCGAACCCAG
>JAYMFT010011955.1:0-16831 GCA_038088735.1 Panulirus argus
TATTCGTTTGACCTTATTAGATAAACAAAGGAAAATAGCAGTGTCGCAATGGGGGCATGTAAATATAACTCCTCTATTGCGCCAGCGGTCACCCTTGGCAGTGAAAATGTCGGCGACAGATGAGGGTTCAATCCCCTTTAAACGGGATCCGTTGCATTTGCTTTGTCGCCTGAAAGGAATCCGACACCCTTTCCCTCCCTCCAACTGCCAAGGCCCGGATTGACACGGGCAGGATCCACGACCCTATACTCTTGACGACATGAGCATCGTACCCCAAGCGGTTGTAGGGCTCGAATCCATGTAATAGGGTACGCCATGGTTTGGTATATTTTATAGAGTCGTTTTGGGAGCTTATTACGTGTGTCTCGCGGCTCAATTAATCAATTAACCATGACGGTTCAACTACCATAAACAAGACACCGAGCTGTAACTACTCAGTAGGCCCCGCACTGTCCACACACACACACACACACACACATACACACACACACACACACAGGCAAAAATTCATGCTATATGCGCAGCAAAGGATAGATAAAAGGGAATGGAGTGCACCGACCGTGATAAATGAACGAAGGAACAAATCAGTCTCCGTTCTTTAATAAGGGGAATATAACTGGGAACTATTAGCTTCTTCGTTGAGGATAATTACTCATTTTGTAATCACCCATTTGCGTGGTTTGGAATAGGGAGGTCGACGCTCATTTGACCCTCCTGTATCTTTTGAAGTTGACTTTCAAATTGTTTTCTGAACTATTTATTCAGTGGGTAATCACAGTTTTTACAAATTTATTCCATTCAGCCTTTACTCTTACGGTATTTCTTTTTTTTACATAATTTCCAACTTTTTTCTAATGACCTCTCCTTTGCATTCGTATATATATTTGAAAACAAATTCACTGTCGACGTTGCATCTGTGTTTTTATATATGTATTTATTCAAATGTTTTTCGTGTGTAATTATTCATGAATGCAGATTTTGTTATAGTGTATAACTGAGTGTTTGTAGGTGTAAATGTGTGAATATGTCTACATAAGTGGGGTTTTTATGCGTATTTACACATGAGTATATTTTGTGAATAAATATGTTTTTTATAACAAAGATGTACATGTTTTCGTGATGTTGTCATGGGTTTATTCGAGGTTACATGTGTTTCTGTAATTTTATGTTTTGTGTAAGTGTTTCTGTAAGTGTACTTACACATGAGTGTATATTGAATTGTATTACGTATTTGTGCAAAGTGGTATTGGGAATCTAAGCACGCAATTCATTTCCGTTTGTCGTATCTTCATTGTATTAATTACTTAGCTTTTCTCATTAGTGTAATTACCGTTGTGTGTGTGTGTATATATATATATATATATATATATATATATATATATATATATATATATATATATAATATATGTGTGTGTGTGTATATATATATATATATATATATATATATATATATATATATATATATATATATATATATATAATACGTATGTCTGTGTGTGTAGACAGCTGGTCAATAAGTCCAGCCGCACTCGGGTTGGCGTAGTTCGGTATTGATAAAAATCGGAGGCGTGGCATAGAACACACACCCGGAAGCCCCTAGATCTGACCTTTACCGACACATATATATACGCAACACCTCTTTCATCTCCCATGACGGACGACGCCGTTGCTCGAGAGACGAGACGGATTCTCAAGAAGGAAAATGGGCGAGGTGGATTTTCGTCAAAGAAAATGGAGGAAATAGGTTTTTCATGAAAACGAAAGAGAAATTTTTTTGCACAAACTTTTTGTTTTGTTCTGTTTTAAGACTCGATATCTACCCAAATGTAACTCAGGTTTGGAACTGAAAGTGTCGTTCAACTGGAGATTATATATGAAATATGATATAAATTTTTACTCGTGTTATTTGCATTTTTGCGAAATAGTAATGAACAGACTAATTTTGATACGTATACATACATAGCCTTGAAGGGCAAGTCACGGGAGCCCAACCCACCCTTGACCTGAGATACCTGACCTTTGACCCATACACTGACCTGAGAAGAGGTTAGGGATAATCCCCTGAATGATAGAGGCCATGATCAGCTCAGGTGACCACTGCACACATGACAGGTTGAAATTAGGGCTAGAGCTAATGAAAGCAGATTCTATTATTTTCTTGCTTGAGGCATAGTATAATGAGGCCTATCATAACAAAGAGTTGTTCCACTCAATAATGTGACCCTCGTTTTGAATATGTTTAACAATAGCAGGATTTTCGATTGTTTTTTTTTACTTAAAATCATTATTTCTTAATCTATCCGGTGGCGCCATTCTAAGAACTTTATTCATGTTTCCTTTATTAATGCCCTTGACACATTTAAAAATTTCAATCGTTTCCCCTCTAGCCCTCCTCCTCTTATGCGAGTGTAAATTCAACCTTTTTAACCTTTCTTCACAAGTGAGGTTTCTAATTCTAGGGATTATTTTTGGCATTCTCCTTTGTACTCTCTCTAAACAATCTATATCATCGTCTTCCACAACGTTGCTTTGTATGTTCTGCACAGTAGCCTCAGTTATAAATTGTTCACGTACGTACGTGCGGTTGCAACCCGCGTTGGAGTTTCTCTTGGAAATTCCCCTCTCCGCTGTGTCTTTAAACTTCTTTTTACATTTTCGGTTTTCTGATATACCACTTCAACACAAACTTAAATTGGTCCAATGTTGATCCGGGATCGGCAATGTTTGAGGTCGAGTCTCATATAGAAAAGAAGAAAGATGGCAAATTTATAAGCTGTTAAAAAGTGCATACATTTTTTAAGGACACCCCGTATATATATCCTAAGAAAATCAACAACTATAATTATACAAATAATGGATATAAATAAATTAAGAGGAAGAAAGTTTAGGAAATGGTAAAATGTAAAGGGGATAGATTGTGATATAGAATTTTTTTTCTTTTGTGATATTTTGACTCAACGGTGATTATAATCCGTTCACCATATATCCAGGGAACGTCTGGCCTGAACTGGGTCATTAATGATAATGACGAACGTCGGTATAAAATATTACTTGGTCAGGCCCTTGTTCAATGGCATTTGAAGCTGAAACCTCTCTGCAATCCAGCCGGGCCCTGTTTGCCTGAAATCGTGACGGATCGCATCAGAACGTTCACCTGCTCTATGGTAAGGTCTGAGAGCTGTTCGCGCACGTTCCTACGTTCGTCCTCCCGTTTTTCCACAAGGTTTTTTTGCCCCTCCTGAACGCACGAGACGAACTATGTATATCAAACTTACAAGAAATTTTGGTGGGTCAACGTCTCCAGTAGGGATGTACAGAACTCTCTACTGAGGCTGTAAATTTTTGCTTATATCCAAGATAGAGAATTATAGGGAAGTTCGTTAATATCGGTAGTGAAGACATGTTTTCGTTTATTACTTTATGAATGTTTCCACTTTGATGCGTTACAGTGATATAGTAATTGACATACACCTATCATTACTAAGCTATTTGCTTGTTTAGCTGTTCACCTATTCATGGTTTATTGTATTTTACAGTAGTAGTTATTATAGGGCAATTCTTGTATCCTAACGAGCACTGGTTGTTACAGCAAATCGCTACCTTTTTGAGACCCCCCTCTCCTTTATTCAACTAATGAAGAAACTGAGGGTTTTGGTCGCAGAGGAGATGTCAGAAATATTCAGAAGACATCAAAAACCATGGGAAAGACCATTTCAAACCAAACCTAACAAACCTAACCTTACCTAATGAAACTGTTAAGGATGTTTGAATGTTAGTAATTTATTTGTCGCAAAAACATGGAAAAAATATATCTATACACATTTATTCTCAAGTATATACACTAGCATATATACACAAACAAGATAACATTTTCACAATCATATATTCATACAGACAGATAAAAGAACTTAATTACATTCAAGGCATAGGAAATAACGGCGTTTGCCACATGCCGACGTGATTACATTTATTACAGTCTGTAATAAGGCGATAAAGAGAAAAGTGCCTTCGCCTGACAAGAGCTTGGCGAATACTCATAGCCACTGATAACTGATAACGTAATCGTTATTGTTGGCTCGAGATATTATTTAGGTTCCTTATGAAGTCTGGTAGTGACCGATCTTCATGGGCCTCTGAACTGCCAGGGTCGTTATCATCTATCTATAACTACCAATTTGCGCGTAGAATATTCTTTATCTTTAACATAGTCGACATAATTGACCATTATGAATTGGATGATGATAACATATTTAACGACATGTAATGCAGTTACTTATTATTATATTTTTCTTGTACATGTAATAAGTTAAAAGCAAACCTTATGGAAATAGGAAAGTAGGAATTTAAGAAGGATATGTGATAAAAGAAAGATAACAATAAGAAGTTTTATGAACTCGTTTCCTTCATTATCGTTAACTAATCTTTCCTGAAGACGTTACAGATTATCTATCTGTGTTGGCAAAGTAAATAATGATAATAAACATCCTGTTTCCATTACCTAGTGTCAGGTCTGGAACGTTTTAGTGTTTTCAATGTACAGGAATCCTGGCTGCGTTGTACACACTGGCACAAGATTGGTTTGGTGGGCTTGTATTGAATATGGCCTACAGTTTTAGGAATGTGGATGCAATGGTGGAGTTTATATTTTCGTCTGAAAACAGTAGCTAAAAATGGGAAAAGCAATCTCTGCAGTAAACTCAGAAAATTAGAGATGTGTATGTTCTTTTATGATTTTAATATATCAGCGTAGGAAAGTATACATATGCAGATATATGTTGATTTAAAGTATATATTGCAATCTCAAGGCGGAAAAATAAGTGAAACTATAAGTACAACACAGTATTATTAACAGTGCTAAAAGAGACAAGATGGCATTCCACACTCACGTTTATCTTCATGGGTAACTTAAGGATTACTATATAAATGATGATACTAGGATAAGTTGGTGTCTCACTTACATTATATAAACACTGTCAAAATAAAATCATACACACTCTCATACGCCAACATGAGCACTACTACTAAACAGAGACAAGTAACGCCTATGTACCACTAAACTACAACACACTAACCCCAGAGGAGAGTCTATGACCAACATTTCACTTAACAAACCAAACGTTAGCGGACTTTCCAGTGTACATTTCATAAACACATAAAGTCAGTTGATATTCCAACAGATCTCTCACTAACACAGCAAGAGGTCTACGGACTAAGTAATGCACATTTCACTAACACAAAGAAACTTGTATGGCCTTAGGAACACAGTATTGGGAGCAGTGTAAGATGTTAGGTGAACAAGAAAGATAGCATATACATAAAGCAAAGGGCCACAACGAAATGAAAATATAAAAAGGTTTAAAGCGGATATGAGAAACATATCACTGCCAGGACAGGATGTACAAGAACCAATCCTGATAGAGTATGAACGACTGACTACGAGGGTATGAGGTTCAACATTTAAGAAAAAAGAGTTTCTTATGTATTACTTTCTTAGACAACAGGCCCTTCATTATTTGATACGGTTTGGAAAAAAAATTTTTACTGCGCACGGGTACATATGTTCCCTCTCCTGCTTTGAAAGTTTTACTGTGACTAGTCAAGGCTACCTCCATATCGTTGTCACTGACGATATCGTCCAAGATTTATCAGTTAATAGCAATGCGAAAATCATTAGAATTTGCAAGTCTAAAATTTTGGCATTTTCTTGCGAATTTCATGTTGACCAACATGTCACGCAGTAATGAAATTTAGCTTAAAAGTAATTTGTTATAGATCACTTGAACCAAACTCTCAACTTCAGCATTATCAACGAGACTATCGTTTGTAGCTAAAACTAAATCTCATGTGTTCTCCCCACGAACAGGTTTTCAGCTAATTGTGTTAAGGCAATATCAAGCAAATATCGGTAGATTTCGCGTCCGAAACTACTGCAGAGACATTTCCCCGCTCAGATACCGGTATGTTAGAATTTCCTTGTATGATCGAATCTTGTTCCTTACAAATTTCTGCTAACTTGATCTAAACCGTTCATTTACCTCTGGTGTTTCTGCAAGGGGCCTATCAATTGGTCTTACTAATATTCTCCTGTGAAGCTTATCTTAAATTTCTACAGATACGGAGTCGATATTATCAACAGCCACATCTTTCATCGCAGAAGTAAGGTGGGCATTAAAAAAGAGCAAGACACCGCCGCCTACTTTATTCCTCCTATTAATATTACATAGAGTATATCCTGGAATTACGTAATCCCTATCCTTGATATCAATCAAAATCCAGATATACAACTGCATCATAATTTTCTTACAGTGCAGCTGTGTCTGTGGTGATGAACCTGGGATGTTGGTTTTTTATGAAGAATATGGGATGTTTTTCTTTGGTGATGGGATGTTGTTCTGTGGCTATGAGCCTGGGATCTTGATTTATGGTGAAGAACTAGTGTAACATGATATACCACCTCAAAACTTCCTGTTCTTTCTTGACGTACTAGCAAGGCACGCGTGAACTACTTGCTTAGCGATGAAACAAATCATGAGTCGACTTAGGAGATGATGGGTTATGTTGAAGACTTTCGTCTTATGATCAAGTTGAAGAAATTTATGTTGGTTCTTAAAAATGGTTTAATGCTTTGTATCTTAGAGGATCACGAGTGTGAGCGTAGAGGACGCTCTAATGATGTTAGGAAACTTTTTCGAGGCTTCGAATGGTCCGAAACACACATCGAGACTGTAAGTTCGTATATAATGTACCTTATCCACGACGTCGCGAGGGCAATGGCATTCCGTTCCAGTTCAAAGAATTACTTTTTATACAGAACAAACTGAAAGGAATTCCAAAATTCTGTAAATAATAAACCCTTTTAGAAAGACGGTTCACTTCTAGAAAGATATCTAGGGCGACGACCTGATGCTGACTATTGCAGCGTGTGACATAAAGCAAGGTGTTGGGGTGTAATATGGTGCAAGACGCTGGGTTATGACATGTTCCAGGTTAATGTTTTGTCACGATGCAAGGGACATGATCAACATTCCAAAGGCTGCCGCCCAGAAGATAGGAGTATTGTCCTGGTGCCTTAACTGATTTCCATGTGAGCAGCTGTTTCAAATCTACAGGGATCTTATTCGCCCTAGTATCAAGTACTGCTCGCCAAACATAAGTGGTGCCTCCTCCACCTCTTTAATAACCAAAGCGAAAGACTCTCGGCTCATCAATTCTCTTGGCATAACTTCTCTTCAACCATCTCCATCCGTATGCTGCGATGTTGCTGCCCTCTCTCTTTCCTATATGCATTATTTTGCCCATTGTTCTCGTGAGCTGTCTGCGTGTGTCCCTACCTATAAGGCTTAGACGTGGGGTACGGCTGGCCGCTGCTTCTCTTACATTCTGTAAGAAGACCGGCCAGTCAAGAATAGACCGTTAAGATACCTCTTTCTTCTCTCAAACAGGTAAGCTTTGGAGTTTTCATCTTATATATATATTTTGGTAAATGCTTGCCCTCAACTCTGATTTGCTCTCTTCATCAATCATGGCACCTTCTTGACCTCTTCTTGATCTTCAGAACTTTTCTTATCTCAGTATTCGTTTATATAAGATGCATATATATTTCCAAAATGAAAATATCGTTTAAAATGTGAATTTGAAAAAGTGTACAATATTTAAAACGATAAGATTCAGAAACTCCTTAGCTACGTACAACTAAATGTTAACTGATTAGTACGTCTTTGGGAAGACAAACTATATTCAGTATTACCCGAATGTTAAGCTATATTTTTTTATCTGAAGAATGTCGTTCTATCCTTCATAGAAAAGGAAAAAAAAAATGCCCAGAATTCGAAGAGTAAGGTCACATGAGGAGTAACCCTAAAACAGCCTGAGTCATTAGACCTCAAACTGGAGTGTGGCCATCATACCCAGGTTATTCTCGACTGCTTTTTGAGAGGCTGCCACAGCAGCTGGAATCTGAAAAGTTTGTAAAGTTCATTGGTATAAGTCAGGCTGCTGGTGGGGAGGAAATTGCACTTCCTGGAAAGACTTCTGGAAGAGTTTCTCAGCGACTGGATAGAGAAGGTAATACTTAAGAAAGCGGTCTATCTGGAACCTTGCTCAATGCGAAGTTGTTATAAATGTTTATGTAAAGAAAGATTGGTTGGTGACTGATGGCAGTTTAGTAACTGGTGGTAGTGTGGTTACTTATGGTAGTGTGATAACTGGAGGTAGTATGGTAACTGGTTGTTGTGTGGGTACTGGCGGGTGTGGTTACTGGTGGTGTTGTGGTTAGTGGTGGTAGCGTGGTTACCTGTGGTAGTGTGATAACTTGGGGTAGTGTGGCAAGTGGTGGCTGTGTGGTAACTGGCCGAAGTGTGGTCATTTGTGATAGTGTGGTAGCGAACGGTAGTGTGGTTACTTGTGGCAGTGTGTTAGCCGGTGGAAGTGTGTTAACTGATGGTAGTGTTGTCACTGGTGGTAGTGTGGTAACTGATGGAAGTGTGGTTTCAGGTGGCAGTGTGATCACAGGTGGTAGTGTGGAGACTGATGATAGTGTGGTGACTGATAGTAATGTGGTGACTGGTGGTAGTATGGGAACTGGTGGTAGTGTGGTGACTGGTGGTAGTGTTTTTATTTGTGGCAGTGATAATTGGTAATTATGAGGTAACTGGTGGTGGTGTGGGTACTGGAAGAAGTGTGGTCACTGGTGGTAATGCGGTCACAGGTGATAGTGTAATCACTGTTAGTCATTGTTGGTAGTGTGGTCATAGGTGATAATGTGGTCACTGGTGGTAGTGCGATCAACGGTGGTAGGGTGGTAACTGATGGTAGTGTGGTTACTGTTGGTAGTGTTGTAAAGGGTAGTAATGTGGTCATCAGTGGTAGTGTGGTCACTGGTAGTAGAGTGATCACTGGTGATATTGCGGTCAGTGGTATTAGTGTAGTTACTGGCGGAAATGTGGTCACTGGCGGCAGTGCGGTCACAGGTGATCGCATGTTCACTGATGGAAGTGTGACTCAGAATGGTCACAGGTGGTATCGTGGCCGCTGGCATTAGTGTGGTTGATGGTAGTAGTGTGGCAAGTGGTGGTATTATAATTTCTGGGAGAAGTGTGATCACTGTTGGTAGTATGGTGACTGATGGTAGTGTGGTAACGGGCGGTAATGTAGCAACTTGTCGTAGTGTGGTCACTGGTTGTATTCTGGTCACTGGTGGCAGTGTGGTAACTGGTAGATGAGTGGTCACTGGTTGTAGTGTGGTCTTTGATGGTGGTGTGGTCACCGGCAGTAGTGTGGTCACTGGTTATAGTGTGATCACTGACGACTGTTTGGTAACTTGCGGTGATATGATCACTGGGGATAGTCCTGTCACAGTTGGCAGTTTGACCACTTGCCGTAGTAAGGCCACTAGTGGTAGTGTGATAACTGTTGGTAATGTGGTCACTGGTGGTAGAGTGGTAACTTGTGGTAATGTGGTAACTGATGGTAGTGTGGTAACTGGTGGTAGTGTGGTTACTGACAGAAGTGTGGTCACTGGTGGTAATGTAGTTGTTGGCTAGAGTGTGGTCAGAAATGATATGGTCATTGGTGGCAGTATGGTCTCTGGTGGTAGTGTGATCGCTGGTGGTTGTATGGTAAATAGTGGTACTGTGGTAACTAGTGTTAGTGTGTTCACAAGCGGGATTGTGGTCGCTGGTGACGGTGAAGTAACTGGTGATAGTGTGGTAATTGATGGTAATGTGGTCACTGGCGGTAGGTTGGTCGCTGGTGATAGTGTGTTTGCTGATGGTGGTGTGCTAACTAGCAATGTGTGGTCTCTGGTGGTAGTGCGGTGTTTGATGGCAGTATGGTCACTGGTTATACTGTGGTAACTGGTGGTATTGTTGTCACTGGTGGTGATGTGTTAACTGATGGTAGTGTGGTCACTAAGGGTACTGTGGTCATCGGTAGTAATGTGGTCACTTGTGCTATTGTGGTAGCTGATGGTAGTGTGGTCACTGGCGTTAGATGTTAGTACTGTTAACAGTGGTAGTATTGCCACCGGTGGTAGTTTTGTAACTATCGTCAAAAAGACTGTAATGAGTAAATGTTTGAAATAGTGCCAGAGTCTTGATATTAGTTATCTTAATGCGATAAAAACAAGAATATGTGGATTATTTACCACTTCTACCACCGTGAACATACCAACATACCCTCGATCCCCTGTCACCACCCTCAGTTTACCAACACACCCTCAGCTATTGTCACCATCCTCACCATACCATCATACTATGAACGGAGGTCACATGTACCTAAAATGTGTTGTTCAGAAGGAAGGATGTTGTACCCAGAGGCGGTTGCTGGGGCAGAGGCAGTTGCTTCAAGTACATGAGGATATGTCAAGTCTTTCATCAAGAGTTTAGGTTCTTGTCCCATACTACAACAAGCTGTGTTGTACATCTGGATCAACCAACTGAATTTACTGTTGCCTTATTGTTAGCACCAGTTGTCCACTTCAGCATTACAACACATACGTCAGCAGGTACGTGTAGAGGAGACAGTGCCATAAACCTGTGTCGCTACGATTTGTTTTTATGAGCCGAATACCAGCATAGACAGGTGATTAGATAGGGCCTCAGTGACCAGCCCTGGTCAGAGAGTCACAGAGGGCTATAGTTAGAGCTAGACAGTAGGCTCTGAGGGCAGTGAGCTAGTCCGGCTTTTATTATCTGTAATCTTCTTGTACCAGAAAAACTACTTTTATAATTAACCCAAGAAAACGCCTACGAGTTTACGTTTTCATCCAATAAGATGGGGTTTACGCTACTTGAAAGACAGGTTCCAAAGTATTTATGGATGCTAACTTACAGTAGAGGATGGTTCACAACAGTGGTAACTGTCGCTGTAACAGTGGTGGTACAGCGGAGGTCGTTTACAAGAATATTCTTTCGTCAGTGCTCCAGTGCCTTAGACTGTTCCATTAAACCACGTGTGAATTAGGCAATAGGTAAACGGTATTTAGTGCTAACCAACAGACACTCAAGATACACTAGAAAGTTTCCATCAGATTTTGAAATCAATATTAAAGAAATCTTGTCATGAGATGAAGCTCAATTTTTGCTACTTGCAACTAAGAACTCCATTAAAGAACTGTAGGTTTTAGCCCATCTGACCTTGTCTTTGGACATGAAGTACGAGGACAACTGAAAAGCTCTCAAGGTGACTTGGTTAGCAAACAGTGTTCAAAGACCCATAATAGATTAGGTGACTCTTTCTTAAGCGTATGAGGTTAGCTGCTAAGGAACTGGCAAGGGTAAATGTAAGTGTCCCGGGGTGACATGAAATGTCGCACTGACAAGAAGGATAAAGAGAGAAGCTTTTAGCCTGGTGGGAAGGTGCTTGTGTTGTTACCACGTCTCCGTAACGACCTTTGCATGTGAGGTATTTTGGACCTTATATAGTGCTCATGAAGCCCAGACCGGTGGATTATATAATCATTATTACAAACATGAGTAAAAGTGAACATGTATTGTACATCAATGTGTTGAAACCATATCAAGAGAGGGAGTCACAGACTATAGTTGTTGCTCAAGTACATAGAGTTGTTGAGGAAGGAATATCTGAATGTTGAACTTTAACATCTCAACTCTGACCACGGAGTGATAGTAGTATATCTGACTGAAGGCTATAAAGTTGTTTTTGGAAATGTATCTAACCAAACTGACTGAGGTGTTCATGACAAAGTGTGCGATACGCATCATCAGTAAAGAATGTTCCTTATTCAATGAGCCCCATTAAGACAAATTGCCTTCAAAGAGAGACTGATTACTTTCTAAAGAATAAGAATATTTGACCTAGTCAGAGTTACTGGTTATCACCATGTGTTTTAGTTCATTTTCCATTTATTTGATACTTGTTCGCCATTCTCACGTTAGCGAGGTAGCGCCCGGAACAGACGAGGAAAGGTGTCCTTTGCTCACAGCAATTTTTAGTTGTCATTTGTATTAAACTAAAACCAGAGTCCCCTAACTACAATCATACCGCCACAGAACTTTCCGTGGCGTCTCTCGGCTTCTTCATATTCCCTGAATCTGTCGGTTGACTGCACGTCGCCCCCTTTGTACCACATCGTTCCAATTAAGTCTATTTCGTGCACGTCTTTCACTTTCCTGCATGTTCAGGCTCCAAGTACCCAGAGTCTTTTTAACACCATATTTCCACCTCCACTTTAGTCTCTCCCCTTTCCTTGTCCCCAACATATATTCACTCATTCTCATCACAAGTCTAAACCATATCAGTACACACCTCTTCAGCTCTCTCAACCATATTCTTCTTATCACCATACCTTTCTGTTAACCTATCATTACTTACTCGATCAACGCTCTCCACACCACATACTATCCTCAGGCATTTTACTTTCCAACACATGCACCCTCCTGCGTACATTCTCAACTATAGCCTAACCCTTGCATCTGTACAATATCGCTGGGACAACTTTACAATCATACCCGTTTTCACTCTCCTTGATAGCAGCCTCTCATACCACACATTCCTCAAAGCTCCCAGAACCTTCGCCCCTCACCCATTCTCTGACTCACCTCAGCTTCTCATGCTTCCATTTGCTGACACGTCCACTCCCAAGTATCTAATACACCCCGCTTCCTCCACGTTTTATCCACATAAACTCACACCCAGCTAACCTGCCTCTCTGCACTGCAGAACCTGATAAACTTGCTTTTATTTACGTTTGCTCTTAAGTTCTTGTTTTTACACGCCCTCCCAAACTCAGATACCAACTTCCGCAGTTTCTCATTCGAATCCACCACCGGTGCTGTGTCATCAGCAAACAAATTACATACATCCTAGGCTCCTTTACCACCACCAGCCTGCTTAGTCGCCTATCTCTGCAAGACCCTTACAGGACCTCACCACTCCATCCATTAACATTTCAGTCAGCCATGGTGACGTCACACATCTCAAACGCAAACCAACCTTCACGTGGTTTTAGTCCTGAGACCAGACAATTCTGTATTGATTATTGCAAGATAAACGCTATGACACGAGGTGAATCACATCCATTTCCTTAAATGGATAATCTTACTGATCGTCTTAATACCTACTAGTACGTAACCGAGATTGACTTACTCTAGGGTTATCATCAACGTTGTTTGGGACAGAGGGAAAAAGAGGTTTGTACCTTTGTTGCACTCAGTGAAATTTGTCAATACACTGTCATGTCTTTTGGACTAAGAAATACTTCTTCTACAGTCTAACGTCTGAGGTATATCTTGATGATTTTGTAGTTCGCTGTCGTAGTTGGGCAGAGCGTGATGAACAACTTCACAATCACTATAGGTATCCAACGACAAACTAGTATCAAGATGACCCACACTATATCTAACGTTTTAAGAGTTGTTGTAGATTTTGTAGGATATGGAAAGTGCTGAGAAACTGCTAGATCTTCTGGGACTAAGATGGAGGTCATTCGGCAGTTTTCAGCTCCCAAAAACAAAAAGATATTTATGGAAATGCTTGAGATGGATGGTTATTACCGCCGTTTTTGTTTGAACTTCTCCAATATTTCTGTTCCCTTTATCATCCTCTTAAGGAAAAGCTAAAAGAAAAATTGCTCTTCAGAGGACTGTGTGCTCTTCTGCACTTAAAAGGAAAAGGACTTGTTCATGCAGACACCTGATTAAGGGCAGCTGTTTGTTCTACAGGTGATGTTTGTGACCTTGTAGCAGAGATGGACAAGACTGAGGCACGGATATAATCTTGCCGACATTCTGTTACTATAGCACCAAATATAAGGAATACGCTCGCTCTTATCCTTGCCATCCAATATCTGAAGTAAGTATAGCGTGAAATATCTTTATATACAATGTACGCAGACCACAGTCCACTTGTATTCATTAAAGGAATGAAAATCAATAATCAGCGCCACATGAGCTGCAGCATGCAGTTATAAACCGATGACTTAGAATTAAGACTCAGTAGTGTAATTGTTAATGTGACAGCATACACTGTACAGGTGCTGAAATATTTGCATATGACAAATTTCCTTAATTGTCTTTGCAATGAGAGTTTATTCTTTATCTTTGTTCTACGTTATCTGGGTACGTTATCTGGGCACTAGGCATTGTTGGTAAAGTGTACATATTTCTATATACTGTGTATGAAATTTTTTTGCATTTTACCTCATCTTTGTTTCTTTTTCAGTGAAGTTTATTGGTATGGCTCGGCGTAAAGTCATTTTTATGTCATCATAAATATATTGTATATGTAAATAATGGTACTTTTATAAATCTTAGTTCTTTCGTTAAGTAACAAGAAATATATACCGTACCTCAGATACATAAGCGGTGGTAGATACTCTTTTTTAGATGTATTCCGTAACACTGGCCTCGCTTTTCCTCTCTCCTGCCTCCTCCACCTTTATTCATTTCAGCTTTCCAGTTGAAAAACTTAACGAAGCCTATGAGAGATGGTTCCCAGCAGCGACATTCTCCATTTGTGACAGTGATCTGAGCTGGAGGACAGAACAATCAATACCCTCCTGAGTAAGCGTAACAGGACATACTCACAAGATCATAACCAACGACTGCTGGAACTAAGACTGCAAGTCAGGAGCGAGATTAGGAAAGTAAAGAAAAATGGCATTGACGTCAGATTAAAAAAAAATCTTGGTTTAAAGAAGTGGCAGCCCTTACAAATCGTAAACCAAAACCCTGGAAAATTCATCAGTCAGAGACGCTAGATGATGATGCAGTAGCGGAACAAATCGATGCACACTCCTCAGAAATCTGCAATCGCATAACCCCTCTCGACACTCCGTCTTTGCCCACTCAACCACCAGCAGAAGCGGACGCTCTGCTATCCCAGCCTTGGGGTGTAGGCACGTGTTTGGCCACACTCGTGACAGGTATGTCAACACTCCCTAACTAGTTACCCATCCAACTTATAAGAGAATTCGTCACTGAAGTGAGAGCTCCTCTTGCAGAACTGTATTAGAGGTCCACCAGAGATGACTGTGCTTCGACTATTTGGCGCTACGCAGTAATAGTACCAATAACTGAAAGCATCCTCAGTTGGTAATATGAGACCGGTGAGCCTGACTCCAACCTTTTAGTAAGGCTATAGAGAGCTTTGTTCTCCCAGAAATAACATCTGACATCAGGCCTAATATCGTCCCTAGACAATATGAGAACATAAACTCCCACAAAACCCGCTATCTAGTGCACCTCGTTCACGAAACGCTGTCTGATCTTGACAAACCAGGGAAAGTTTTTCATTTATTATGTATGATTGTGAGCCACCACTTTGGGATGGGATTAAAGGCCTCTCCAAGTAGATGGTTTGTTGGGTCTCCTTAGAACAGCTACCAAACAGTACGTATCCCCCCTGGACACATGAGTAGTATTAGGTATACCTCCAATGGGGCCCCTCGGGGAACTCTCTTTGATCATATCACCTTCTTGGCAATGATCAGGAGAGCTGTACAACAGTCAAAAAAAAAATTAATAAATAAAAATAAAAAAAGCCTCAGGTACGTATATGACATCGCATTCTATGAAATATGCTTAGAAGAACACCTTTCTGAGGAGAGTAACTTGCAGGAAACAACTTAGGAGCTGTTCACATTGGCGTCAGCAAGGCACATGTCACTAACCATCGGCAAGTGCTAAGTAAGACATGAGACAAAAACTGAAAAAACACTGCTTTACCATGTATAGCCACAGGGAACACAAGCATTCCAGTGGTCAACAGCTGCAAACTGTTAGGAGTCACCGTAAACTCTGACCTGAAATGAGGTGAACACATACGTTACATCATATCACCAGCATCCCGACTCCTGTACATGCTACAAGTACTGAGGAAGTGTAATACCCCATCCGATCAGGCAGTCAAAACATACATAACTTACGTACATGCTGGGCTCTTTTTTTCACCAGTCTCAGTGCAGAGGAGAGCTATGATCTGCTGTAGGTATGAAAAAACTTACCAAGAAACCCTTACAAAGTCCTACTTACAGAAATTGTAAAAAGGAGGGAGGAGCTGACCTTGGAGTTTGCGAAGAGACTGCTCAATGACGGTAGGCACAGAGACTCCGTACCTCCTGGGCGCAAGAGAGGTGAGCAGAATAACAATACGTGGTCGTGACCGACTCCAACCGTTCAGATGTGGAGCAGGTCAACAACGGTCGTGTATCCCGAATGTGACAGCACTCATTAACTCTGGTGGCCAGTAACGATGTGATGGTGAGGATGAAAGTCTTGGACATCCCATCTTATCTTACGGTGTAAATCATACTGATTTCTCTCTGTTTACAGTAAACCTTGTTGTTCTCTGTTATTGCAAGTGACCCTTTTAATTATTTCTATTTGTTTTTGTTAAGCCTGTAAACATGTGTCCTATAGATCTTGCATTTTCAACCACGTAATTTCATCGAAAAATAAAAGAATTGTCTGTCTGTTTGCCTGTCTGTCTTTATAACGGAAAGACTGACCCTAGATATAGATTTGATCTGTGAATAGGGCTAGAAATCACTGAGTAATTTGGTAATATTCTTTAGTGAGACGCTGTTGTGATAGGTAAAGGAATAGAGTAATAAAACATATCTTTGTCTGCTATAGCCATGTCTTAATACAATATCGATGGGAATACTGTACTTTAAAACATTCGCATTTCGAGCTCCAAGATAATAACATCTCTTTTCATAAAATCCTTAGTGGTTCCAAAGCCTTCCCTTCATCACCCACCCGAACACTCGCCTCTGCCTCCATGGTTCTATACAATACAAACATACACAAAACACACGCACACACACACACACACACACACACACACACACACACACACACACACATAC
>JAYMFT010011966.1:0-16831 GCA_038088735.1 Panulirus argus
TATATATATATATATATATATATATATATATATATATATATATATATATATATATACGTATATTTATTTATTTATTTATTATACTTGATCGGTTTCCCGCATCAGCAAGGTAGCGCCAGGAAACAAATGAAGAAAAACCCATCCCCCCACATACACACATGCACACACACACACACACACACATAGATAGATAGAAAGATATAAAAATAATTTTTTTCTTCATACATATTCACTATTTCCCATGTAAGTGAAGTAGCATTAACAACAGAGGGGAAAATTCTCACTTGGCCTACTTTTCTGTTCCTTCTTTTGGAAAAGCAAAATCTGGAGGAGAGGATTTCCAGCCTCCAGCTACCTCCCCTTTTAGTCTCAACTTCTGAGGAAGTTCTTTTTAAAGTCCTGTACCTGACTTGCAAGGCTACAGGCCAAAAGGTTAGTTCTGGTTTAAGTATTTCTCTGTCCTGATGTGATAGAAATCTTCCAAGCACTTCCTCCAGAGCTTCTCCAATCCTTGGCTGATGAACTGCAGTAAAAGACATCCAAACTCCTTACTTTATAAGTGTTTCAGATAGATGCCTCAAATCACGATGGGTTTTCGAATCTTCAGAAGTTCCATGTAGAGGTGAGGCCCCTTGGATGAGACATGAAAGTCCTGTGTTTTCTACATTAAGGGATGTTAGGCCCACAGTTTTCTCACCTCCCAGTGCATTCTCAGTTGGGGGATGGTTTCTGTTTCTAATGGACAATGCTGTGGCTGTCTGATACCTGATGCACAAGGCTCTTGCAAATCCCCTCCTCCCTTCTTTTGTTATCATTAAGATTCTCAGCCTGACTATGTTCAGAGGCCTATTTAGAGCTTCTAAACTTCAGGGTATATACTATGTCTAGTCTGGCAGATGCCTGTAGATCAGACATTGTCTTTAAAGTCTCAGACAAGAAGGGAGGAGGGGACTGATTCACTCTCTTTGGAGTTGCATCCAAGTGCCACCAGAACCATTATGTTACTTCCAATCTAAGCTTTTTCCCATTTTGGACGTTAGGGTGGTTGAACAGATCCTCCATTCTTGGCCTGGAATTACTGGAACCAGAATTATCTTTTACCCAATTCTCCTGGGAAAGGTATTTCTCATCTACTGGTATTCAAAGGTTTAGTAATGGGTAGCCCCAGTTGGGAAAACACCAGGGTGACAGAAGCTCCTTCAGTTATGCTATGCATTTTGGTTCATACTTTGGGTTTATCAAGACCACCTCACATTTATAGGACCTCAACCTTAGTCCTAAATTTTGAAACTTGTATGTGAAGTCATTGCTGACAGACTCAAAATAAATTTCCCTTCCAGGAAGACTTTGTCATGGAAGTAACTTGCACTCTCTCTTTTGAGTTCTTCTCTGGCATTTACAAACACAGAACAAGGCACAACTGTCTCTTAAAAGTGCCCTTCATACCTTTCTTTTTCTTCCAATTTTGGCTCATTATCTTGTAAGAGTTAGTGAATATCACAATATGTCCAGATACAAGATATTGTCTTTTGCTCTCTCTTGGTCGGTGTAGAAGAACAAATCCCTTACCTTTGACTGTGAGTAAAATGAAGTTTATAAGTAGCCCTTTTTATATCCACTTCTTAGAAGTTTCATGAACAGGGCTTCATGCCTTACATAACTTCACTACAAGATTGTTTTTTCTTGTACATGTGGTCCTTCAATTCCTATCTTGGTGGTACTATTGGAATGATACAGACAATTAGCAGGTCCATAGACATGGTGTTTGAAATCCAAGTAACGAAAAAGGAACACTTTACAATTTGTGTCATTCATGCGGGTGGACCTGCTAATCGTCTGTATCATTCCAATAGTAACCTTGGTGGTACTATTGGAATGATACAGACGATTAGCAAGTCCACGCACATGGATGACACAAATTGTGAAGTGCTCCTTTTTCATTACTTGGATTTCAAACACCTTTCATTCACTAATCCTGAACTTTATGATAGAACCCATGTTGAAAAAAGATGGCCTTTACATTCACCTTCTTCAGAAATCATCTGTTGGCCAAAATCTAGTGAAAGAGATTTTGTCACTTTTTCTACCTTCATAATGGTACCTCAGTTTGGACACTGTGGATCAAACCTGTGTGGCTCTTGGGATTCCTCCTTCAGGAGGATTGATTTCTGGAGTTCCTTTGATTCATCAGTGAAGGTTATTTTTGCCATAGGGTTAGCAATTACCTAAAAGTTGAAAAACCTTTTCTCTCTGCCCAACCTCCCCATTTTAAACTGAAAAACCTTTTCTCCTAACCTGAAGCTGTTTGTGATCTTCAATATTTGAATTCTTAGTAGATGACTGTGGGTAAGTCCATGACATCAGGTGGTAGTTGCTGGTTGGCTGAGGGTTAACCCTGTGTCAACTTATGTTTGAGTTGTTCACAAATTGAGAGTGAATGCTGTTGTTTCCTTTAGGGAAAAAAGGTTTTCAACTTTCAAAAACTACTTTTTATATAGAATTGCTTTTCCCTTCTTAGCAAGTTAAGATGATGAACACATGGTGTGGTTTCTTTTGCATGCATCCACTCTGAGCTGTCAAATAATGCTCCAAAACCAGAGCCTACCATCCACAGCCAAGCCCCACAGACTATTCCAAGGTTTATCCAGACTACTTCATGTGCCACAGTTCAGCCTACTGACAATAGTACATCACCCTTAAATAACGTATCAGTCTATTTCATTCTATCTCATGCTAACCTTTCATCCTCCTGAATGTTAAAACCCTGATAACCCAGTGCCTATTTCAATTCCATCCTTCCATCAGTCTGAGAGATCTATGAATATCAGATATTGAGATACTGGAAGATGATATAATCAGTGATTGATCAGCTCAGAGCAAATTCATTTGTAGGTGTACATGGAATTATGGCCATCTCACTCAAGACAACAAAAACCGCAGTAGCAAGACCAATGATGTAACTGATGAGGCGAAGTCTGGAGGAAAGCAAAACTGCAGATATTCACAAAATGGTACACACATATGTAACACCAGTGCACAAAGGAGTAACCAGGATAATGCCTAAGCTGTAAAGACCAGTTAACTTGACTTCACATTTAATTTCTTTGAAAGTGATAAGAGCAGTTACATACACAAAGGATGATATGAATTTGTATCAGGAAAAAAATACATGTGCCCAATAACTAGTTCAGTAAAATGACATACAAAAGTTTAATGCAAGGTAAGAGAATGGACACTTTTTTGCAATTTTGCAATGGCATTTGACAAAATACACCACAGAATTCTCCTAGAGAAATTAGTTAAATAAAAGAGTAAGGATGACATTGGAAGACAGACTAATCTCTTAAGAGTAAATTCATGGTAGTAGCAAATGAAACCATGTCTGTTGAAAAAGGCATCTTATCTCTTGTACCACAAGGGACAGTGTTAACTTCAATACTCTTTATAATATAATACACTTTAATGAAAAGTAAAAGAAGCATAGTAAGTTGCTTTGCTGATGAGAGCAGAACAGGCAAAAGGCCTGGATAAGAAACTGATGGAAAAAAGAGATGCACAAAGACAGACAATCTACTAATGGGCAGGAGTGAGCCAAAAGGAATTAAGTGAAGATAAACTTGAGTATATAAGTCATGGGAGATGTAAGAATACATCACTGGCACTTAGTAAAAAGACCCAACAGTGAAAGTGACAGGAAATGAAACAAAATTATTTGGGTGTCATCATGAATGAGGAGACTAGAATTTTTAGAATATGCTGATAAAATAGCACTGTTGAGCTCAGTAATGAGTTATATGTTATTGAAACCTTTCACTGAAGGAGACATAACTTTAAATGGAAAAGTTTTACGTAAACATTAGAGCAGTATTGAAAAAAGCCATGCTGTATGGTCACCAGTGAAAAAATGGAGATAAACTGGAGAGTTCGAATGCAGTTCATGAGCAAAGAAGAAAAATATGTGGTATTCTGTGTACAGCAACCAACAGGAGTAAAGAATACATTGAACCTGAAAGCCTCTCAACAAGGAAGATAATAAGTAATTAAGCCTACAAGAATACCATGGAACACACCAAACATTTATCAGGCAAAAATATACAAGAGCCCAGCAAGGAAGCTTGAATAGCTTTTCAATATACTGCCAAGAGTTTGAATCATGTATGGAACAAAATCAAAAATATTTAAAATAAATCTTGATGTGGTTGAAATCTGTCCCAGATGATCCAAGAATTGCTCATTACTTAACAAGTGTGGTGGAAGAGACATGCAAAACATGTAACATGTGAGTGCTAAGCACTAGCCTTGCTGTTTTGGCAAAATCTTGTAGGAAGGCACTCCCCTTCTGTTGCAAAGATCATCTTCATCTTTCTTTTGCTCATCATCTCCACATGTCTGAACCATTTCAGCACACACTGATCAGCTTCCTCAAACATGTGAAGCATATTACCACACCTTTAACTTAGTTTCACACAGTGAAACAACCTTACACCCCTTACTATTATCAAACATTTTGTTTCAAACAATTCCACCCTCTTCAACTCTTTTGCATTCAAGGCCCAAGGCACAAACATAAAACATGTTACACCCTGGACCTCAAGTTATTTCAGCCCCCATGGCTCCATCCGCTGCCTCAAACCCTTAACTCTTTCAGATGTAAATTTATGCGAGACAAGTAGCTCCTCTAAGCATGTATATATGCATTGTATTTTGTGCCTCTTTTTGAAGTCTACCTGCAGATCAGTTTTTAATCCAGTCATTTTGTTACTCTGGTGTCATTAGCAAAGCTCCTTACTTTGCTTTTCTTTACTTTGTTATCATTGTCTGATATTATCATGAAGTTTACTGATGCTAACATTCTGTGAAGTAACCCAGATAGGTAATTTTCCTCCTCAAACATGTTTTCTTTTTTTTTCCTACCACTTTAAACTTTCTCTTAAAGTTTTGTTTAGCTACTTCATTTAGCAAAATTCTTTGGGTCACGGTGTCAAATGCTTTTGCAAAGTCAAGAAAAACAGGGTCCATTCTTTTTCCTTGCATTAAACCTTCATTGTAATGAACTAATAATTGGGTTTGTGCACTTTTCCTGGCACAAATACATGCTGGCTTTAATATATGTAGCTGTTCATCAAATATTGGTTTAATACACACCTTTTTACCACTCTTTCAAAGACTTTTACTACATACAAAGTTAAGCTAACTGGTCTGTATTGTTCAGGTATTAGTTTAGATCCTCCTTTGTGCTGTTTCATAGGCCAATCTGCTATTTTGCTTTCATCTACTTTGCCTCAATATTAACATTACTGGTTTTACTTTTGCTGTATTTGTCTTTTTGAGGAATAAGACTGGGATTCCATCTGGTCCAAGACCTGAATTTTCTCTTAGCTGATCAGTCACTCTGATTATACCATCTTTTGATATTTCCATACCTCTGGTTGCATTTTCATCATCATAGCTAGAAAGATCATCTTCCAATTTCTCATTCCTTTTTGGGCTGAATACCAATTTATATTGTTCAATGAACATCTTGCACAATTCCTTGGGGTAATTTCTGTACTTATCTTCCAATCCCCAACTGACTTCAGACTTGCCCCTCCCTCCAAGATCCTTGCATTCACCTTCCTCTTGATCCATAAATGCCACATACAAATTGTTTCTATTTCTCCAAGTATTTCTCTCACAAATTCTCAAGAGCAAACACCAGATCCAAACATCCTTTACAACTGAAAGCAAATACTTGTATTAATTCATAAATGTATAGATGTATGTATAGGTGTTACTCTACTCCACCTGCTTGAGGTTACACAGCAAGTAAAAAAGTTCCCTTTGAAGAGGCTATATAATTTTCAATTGAAGTGGAGTACTATCTCATCTAAGAACTTCTTACTTCAAAGGAGTCCATCCTATCCCTGCTACTGAGTGTAGTGCAGCCTAGGAGCCGCAGGAACCCCGAGAAAAGGGTCCTGGGGTAACATCAGGACCCTTTCTGAAAGAGGTCCTGGGATAATTAAATAACTACATATGTATATGTGATTATCTATTTGCACTGTATGGGAAGGGAGTCTCACATTCATGGGCCCCATCTCTTGAACATTTTGTACTATCATACAACTTTTTAAATTTATGTATTCTGTTTGCATTAAACATATCTATTCATCCATCATTTCTATATATAAAAGAATTTCTTTTAGATCTCCTTTAACAAGTTTCTTGTTAATTTCATGTTATATCCTCACGTTGCTCTCAAAGAACTGTTCAATGTCCAAGTCATTGATCTATTTCAAAACTTAAAGGTTGTGATCTGGTAACCAATCACTCTTCTCTTTTCCAAGGTGAGCAAATGTAAAGCCTTTAAACCTTTCCCTGTAACTTGGCTGTCTTAATTCTGGTATCATCTCTATTGCCCTTCCTCTGAATTTTTTGTATTATAGCCTTGTGTGTTTCTTTAAGTGCGGTGACCCTATCCGCTGTGTGTGTTTCTTTACTTGTGAAGAACTTGAGAAGCTTACTCTAGTTTTGGCGTATGTAGGATATGAACAACTTACTAATTATTTCCCTATCTACATACTGGAAAGCTATTCTGGTATTTGCCATTAGATAGTGTGTTTCCTTTAATATTCTCCTAATATAGGACTCTGGCAACAGGTTAAGGAAGATGTTGACTACCAAGTCCTCATACATTAAACTGCGAACCTTCCAGATAAAGATAATAATATTGAGGTCTTCTTTCTCTTTTCCCCATCCTCACTATGTTACATTTGCTGTGGTTGCATTTCATCAACCATGTATCAAACCAACTTTGGAGTCTGTTTAGGTCCTCGTGTAAGCTGAGGCAATCTTACTTGCTTTTAACTTCCTTCGTGACTTTTTTGTCATCTACAAACACATTCAGGTTGGAATCCACACCTTCAAGCATATCATTCACATAGATCAAGAAGACTGTATGCCTTAAAACCAAACCCTAATGACCTTCACTTGCTGTCTCACTAACATGTGGACTACAGGTATTCTGTCCACAAATATACAATCTCTCCTTGTCATATGTAATACTTCACATCACTTAAATCACAGAGCTCATTCTTCATAACTCTAGATTTTCCTGAAGTGAGCACTATGCACTAGCCCTGCTTTTTGGCTAAATGATAGGAGCAGTAGATAGAAGCAGTTGGTAGGAACATTTAAGCAGGTTTATTAGGTATAAGCAGTAGGTAGAAGCATTAGATAAAAAGGAGTCATTAGGAACATTAGATAGGAGCCTCTGCAAAAACTGCACTAGACTTGCCCTTTGCTAGTGGCCTATTAAGCAGCACTGGAGTTCTTTAGTTATGGAGACTCTATTGCCATGGCCACCCCTTTCAGGGAGTTTCGACTGAAACAGGCATCAGAGATACAGACAGAGATTGATACATCCTCTTAACATGTGTCCTTTGTTCCTTTCCACTACATTACTCTTCTACCCACTGGATAGAAGATTTCTTATTCCTGCCTGGCATTCCAGCTTCTCAGTCAGCCTCTCATGCAGTACTTCCAAACACTTTTTGGCAGTCAAGATATAAAAAAAATCTGCCCAGCTTTCACTTTGTCTAAGGCATAACTCTCACATAGAAATCTAAGAGGTTCATTACGCCTGACTTTCTGTATCTATAACTGTGTTGTCTCTCATGTAAGTAATTTCTCCTCTGTAGAAAGTCATTCATTTCCTGTTGGATTTTCTGTTCCAGTATCTTTTAGACCACACTCATCTGGGAGACTTTCCTGTAATTCAGCACCTCTTCTCGGTCTCCTTTCTTATAGATGAAGTTTTCCCTTTTCCACTCCCTTGGCACTCTGCCTTTCACCAGCAACATCTTGAACACTATTTTTGAACACTATTTCAAGATATCTGTTGAGTGTGTGTGTGTGTGTAAGTGTATATATCAACCGTCCAGGGCAGAACAACCATCCTGGCTAAGGTGTGAAGTGATACCTGTAATTTATATATCAATTGTCCAGGGCAGAACAACCATCCTGGCTAAGGTGTGAAGTGATACCTGTAATTATCTCTCCTCCATATCAGATTGTTGGGATTTCTCTCACATTAAACTATGCTACTGGCATGAGTTTTTATCTTTTCATTGCATACATCATGTGTACGTAACCTTTTTCCTTACCTCTTGTCTTCACACATTTTCAGCTTCCTCAAAAACACAGCCCATTTTCTCATTTGGTGCCATTCTTCTTTCCCAAGGCCCAGCTTACAGGACTTTTTCCAAAACTAAAGCCCTTCTAATGGGGAAAGAAATATATATAGATATATTATTATCATTATTCTTATCAATACTATTCTCATTATTAGAATTTTAAAACCCTAGGACCACATTTATGGGGCTCCTGCACCTTCGATTTTGTTGAGCGGGAGTGGTTGACCATTCATGGTGATAGGAAAGTGCAAGTTCAACTGATGTATGTATAGGGTTAAAAGGGTAATTGAAGAACCAGTAGTGGTGAAGACTTTTTGTTTTCAGTGAGCTAATGTTCTTATTAAGTAGTGTTGCAAGTTTGTTGTTGCTTGGGTAGTGTCAAGGTGCTGTGATGTGATTCTGAGGTCGTATGCATATCAGAGGACTTGTACAATGTGGCTTGAGGGAAATGATGGGAGGTCATGTAAGAAGTGATAGATATAAGCACAGTATGTATATATATATATAGGGAATGGGGAGAAAGAATACTTCCCACATATTCTACCGCGTGTCATAGAAGGCGACTAAAGGGGGCGGGAGCAGGGGGCTGGAAACCCTCCCCTTCTTGTATTTCAGTTTCTAAAATGGGAAACAGGAGTCGAGCGGGGAGTTCTTATCCTCCTCGAAGGCTTAGATTGGGGTGTCTGAATGTGTGTGGATGTAACCAAGATGAGAAGAAAAGAGAGATACGTAGTACGTTTGAGGAAAGAAACCTGGATGTTCTGGTTCTGAGTGAAATGAAGCTCAAGGATAAAGGGGAACAATGGTTTGGAAATGTCTTGGGAGTGAAGTCAGAGGTTGGTGAGAGGACAAGAGCTAAGGAATGATTAGCATTACTCCTGAAGCAGGAGTTTTGGGAGTGCATGATAGAGTGTAAGGAAGTAATCTCCAGCCTGATGTAGGTAAAACTGAGAATGGATGGTGAAAGATGGGTGATTATTGGTGCTTATGCATCTGGTCCTGAGAAGAAAGATCTTGAGAGGCAAGTGATTTGGGAGCAGCTGAGTGAGTGTGTCAGCAGTTCTGGTGCATGAGACCGGGTATTGATGATGGATGATTTGAATGCGAAGGTGAGTAATGTAGCAATTGAGGGTATAATTGGGGCACTTGGGATATTCAGTGTTGTGAATGGAAATGGTGAAGAGCTCGTGGATTTGTGTGCTGAAAAAAGACTTGTGATTGGAAATACCTAGTTTAAAAAGAGAGATATTCATAAGTGCACGTATGTGAGTAGAAGAGATGGTCAACGGACATTATCAGATTACTATTAATTGATAGGCTTGTAAAAGAGAGACTTATGGATGTAAATGTGCTGAGAAGGGCAGCTGGTGGGATGTCTGATCACTATTTTGTGGAGGCAAAGGTGAAGATTTGTAGAGGTTTTCAAAAAAGAGGAGAGAATGTCAGGGAGAAGAGAGTGGAGAGAGAAAGTGAGCTTCGAAAAGGAACTTGTGTGAAGAAATATCAGGAGAGACTGAGAGTAGAATAGCAAAAGGTGAGAGCAAATGAAGTGAGGGGAGTGGGTGAGGAATGGGATGTATTTAGAGAAGCAGTGATGGCATGTGCAAGAGATGCATGTGGCATGAGAAAGGTGGGAAGTGGACAGATTAGTAAGGGTAGTGAGTGGTGGGATGAAGAAGTAAAGTTGTTAGTGAAAGAGAAAAGAGAGGCGCTTGGACAGTACTTACGAGGAAGGAGTGAAAATGGCTGGGAGATACATAAGAGAAAGCGGCAGGAGGTCAAGAGGAAGGTGCACAAGTTGAAAAAGAGGGCAAATGAGAGTTGGGGTGAGAGAGTATCATTAAACTTTTGGGAGAATAAAAAGATGTTTTGGAAGGAGATAAATAATAAGCATAAGACAAGAGAAAAAATAAGAACATTGATGAAGGGGGCCAGGGGGGGAAGTGATAACAGGTAGTGGTGGAGTAAGGAGGAGATGGAGTGAGTATTTTGAAGGATATTGAATGTGTTTGATGATAGAGTGGCAGATGTAGGGTGTACTGGTTAGTGTGGTGTGTGAAGAGAGAGTCAGGGAGAGTGGTTTGGTGGAGAGAGAGGAGGTGGTGAAAGTCTTGTGGAAGATGAAATCCGGCAAGGCAGCGGGATTGTATGGTATTGCTGTTGAATTTATTAAGAAAGGGGGTGACTGTGTTGCTGATTGGTTGGTAAGAATATTCATTGTATGTATGAATCATGGTGAAGTGCCTGAGGATTGGCAGAATGCCATTGTACAAAGGCAAAGGGGTTAAAGGTGAATGTTCAAGTTACAGAGGTATAAGTTTGTTGAGTATTCCTGGAAAACTGTATGGGAGTGTATTGACTGAGAGGGTAAAGGCATGTACAGATCATCAGGTTGGGGAGGAGCAGTGTGGTTTTAGAAGTGGTAGGGGATGTGTGGATCAGGTGTTTGCTTTGAGAAATATGTGAAAAATACTTGGAAAAACAGATGGATCTGTATGTGGCATTTATGAATCTAGAGAAGGCATATGATAGGGTTGATAGAGTTACTTTGAGAAAGGTCATAAGAATATATGGTGTGGGAGGTAAGCTACTAGAAGCAGTGAGAAGTTTTTATCAAGAGTGTAAGGCATGTGTACAAGTAGGAAAAGAGGAGAGTTGTTTGTTCACAGTGAAGGTTGGTATGCGGCACGGGTGTGTGATGTCCCCATGGTTGTTTAATTTGTTTATGGATGGGGTGGTTATGGAGGTAAATGCAAGACTTTTGGAGAGAGGGGAGAGTATGTTGTCTGTTGGGGATGAGAAGGCCTGGGAAGTGAGTCAATTGTTGGTCACCAATGATACAGCACTGGTGGCTGATTCAAGTGAGAAACTGCAGAAGTTGGTGACTGAGTCTGGAAAATTGTGTAAAAGGAGAATGTTGACAGTAAATGTGAATAAGAGCAAGGTTATCAGGTTCAGCAGGTTGAAGGACAAGTTAGTTGGGATGTGAAATTGAATGGAGAAAAATTGGAGGAAGTGAAGTGTTTTAGATATCTGGGAGTGGACTTGGCAGTGAATAGAACCATGGAAGCGGAAGTGAGTCATAGGGTGGGGGAGGGGGCAAAGGTTCTGGGAGTGATAAAGAATGTGTGGAAAGAGAGAACATTATCTCAGGGAGCAAAAATGGGTATGTTAGAAGGAATAGTGGTTCCAACAATATTATATGGTTGTGAGGTATGGACTATAGATAGAGTTGTTTGGAGGAAAGTGGATGTTTTAGAAACGAAATGTTTAAGTTTTATATGTGGTGTGAGATGGTTTGATCGAGTAAGTAATGAAAGGTTAAGAGAGATGTGAGGTAATAAAAAGAGTGTGGTTGAGAGAGCAGAAGAGGGTGTGTTAAAAGGTGTGAACATATGGAATGAACGAGTGAGGAAAGGTTGACAAAGAGGATATATGTCTCGGAGGTGAAGGGAACAAGGAGAAGCGGGAGACAAAACTGGAGGTGGAAGGATGGGGTGAACGGGATTTTGAGCGGTCGGGATCTGAACATGCAGGAAGGTGAAAGGTGTGTATGGAATATAGTGAAATGGAATGATGTGGTTTACTGGGGTGGATTTGCTGTCAGTGGACTGAAACAAGGCATGTAAAACGTCTGGGGTAGACCATAGAAAGGTCTGTGGGGCCTGGGTATGAATAGGGAGCTATGGTTTCGGTGCATTACACATGTCAGATAGAGACTGAGTGTGAGCAAATGTGGCCTTATTAGTCTGCTTCCTGGTGCTGCCTTGCTGACACAGGGGATGGCAAGGCTATTTTCTGTGGGGCAGGGTGGTGTCAGGAGTGGATGGAGGCGAGCAAGTATGAATATGTAGATACGTATATGTGTATATGCATGTGTGTGTGTGTGTGTGTGTGTGTGTGTATGTATGTATGTATGTATGTATGTATGTATGTATGTATATGTTGGTATGTATATGTATGTATTGTGCATATATGTCTATGCATGTATGTATATATATGTGTATGTGAATGGATGGATCTTCTTCTGTTTCCTGGTGCTACTTCGCTAACGCAGGAAACAGTGATCAAGTATAATAAATAGATGAAATAAGATATATATATTATTTCATGCTTGTTCACCATTTCCCTTGGTAATATGATAGCATTGGGAAAAGACAGAGAAAAAGCCTCATTCGCTTACATGCATTTTCTACCTGTCAACCTGGCATGTGTAACGTACTGAAACTACAGCCTCCTATCCACAGCCATGCCCCATAGACCTTTCCATGGCATTTCCTACTTGCTTCATATGCTCTAGATCAGTCTATTGCCAGGATGTTTACCCCTATATGCCACATTACTCCAAGTCACACTATCCCATGCATGTCTATCACTCTTTTGCATATTCAGGCATAGACTACCCAAGACTTTTTCTTTCCATTCTCCCATCTCCAGTTTATCTCCCTCTTCATCTTGTTCCCTCTGTTCCTGACACATGAATATCCTTTTTGTCACCTTCTCACTTATTCTTTTCATATGTTCAACCATTTCATCACACCCTCCTCAGCTGTGAAGCCCTTGTGATGAAGTATCTATTAGCCTCAAGCTTTATGCTGTCTGAAGAGGGTGAATCATCTTGGATATGCCACATTTAAGGGGGTAAACCTTTTGATCCCCCCACTGAGTGAGAGCTTTGTGCTAGGGCTCAGCCTATGGATTTTTTTTTTATTCTTCAAAATCTATCATTTTTTTACTTTTTTAAACATTTATAAACTTAGCACTCTTTCATCATTCAAGCATTTTATCTTGATGGAAAAGATCAAGGAGATGAAACCCAAGGTTCAAGATTATGTGCTCTTGTCATCCGTTTCATTTGTATAGGAACCATCATTAATCATATGTTATCCCTTTGTAATGTGTTGAATCAGTCATTAGATGGTGAAGGCCTTGTTAAAGGTATTACTTGATATTGATAGCGAACTGTTTAAATAATTCATTGATGTTGAGTGCAGAGAAATGTACTAACACTAATGTTTTTTCAGACTCTGCAATTCATTACACGCCATGTTGGAGTATTTTCAAGTGATGAAATAACCCTGTCAGAAGATCAATGTAGTTTAGTTGCTGTAGCTCCCAAATATGGTCTGATTTTTGTTGGTTGTGGGAAAGTCATTAAAGGTATGTAATAAAGTCTTGTTGCATGCAGTTGTTGTAGTTTTCATAAGAAGGAAAAAAGTTCATGTTAGAAGAGGAAAAATTCATGGAACAACAAAATTCAGTATGTTTGATATTTAACCTACATTCTCAAGATTAATTTCTTCTTGATTTTGCTTACCCTTGTGTGAGATGTAGATGTAATGAATTTCTTACAGAAAGAAATAGTTTAATAAAGCTCCAGTATTCATACTTAGATGTTTGAGTTAAATCATTTTGGAGTTAGATTTCAGTCTTTTGTTTAAACTTTCAGATTTCTTAAATTTGAAGAATCATTATTTAGAAATAAAAACAAAAAATCAGAATTTTACAGTTGTATCTTACCTTTGACATATGTAAATGTAACACTGTTAAAGCATGCATTATTTACCTTGCTGTACTTACACTTTATGTTGTATTCTGAGGTTACACAGCCCAACCTGAGGTCAAGCTGCTGTATTACTCCTGTGCTCAGTTAGGCTCTTGGAGACCATGACCCATAGATTTATGTAAACACCTTCTCCAGGCTGGTTTAGTACATTGTAGACTTTTACTCAGGGATTTTTTTTAGTTTTTCCACCGTACAATCAGGCTTTTCTAAAGGCATCAAGTGAATGCTTTAAGAAATCTTGGCCTATGGATATTTATGCTGTTTCCTCTCATTTGACTTATTACATCTTTTTGTAGCTTCTTTTATTTCTGTCATGTTAGTGGGGAATTATTTTTGTAAGTTGGGAACCATGTCTCCCAGTTTTGTGATTCAACCATAATGAAGGTTATGGCATAACCAGAAGCAGGCAGAGTCCATTAACTCCATATATTCACATAGTTAAGAAGCTTCCATGACACTAGCCCAGGTCATTTCCCATCCATTCATCACCCTCCTACTCCAACATAGAGGAAAGTGTACTATTGAGTATTTTTTCCAGTGTTGTGTGATATATTCATATACTGTAAGGGAAAAAGAAAATTGTAGATTTTTTTTTCTTTTTATAGTGGGGAGGGTAATTTTTGAGGAATTGCAGTTTTTTTTATATTTTTTTCATAATGACCTTTGGACCAGTTTCTAAGAAAGAGTCCAGGTATTTAACAAGAATTTTTTTCTTGAGGCTTCTGCAATCCAAGGCTTTGCTGCAAACAGTAGCAGTGAAATGCAAACTTCTTTGGAGCAAAAAGTTCATTGATGGGATTGTATTCCTAATGATATGGCCTCACTTAAGGTGACTTTTCACTTGCAGTGTAACCTCAAGCAGGCAGAGTCCAGTAACACTAAATTGCAGAGTTAAAGGGTTAATAATTTTGTATAAGATAGAGTTTTTCTTTATGGTATATAGTAAACATCTGTACACTCAATTCACCAAAAAACATACCCACTGAGGTGGGGCTCAGTCACACTTGGTTTGAATAACCTGGACTTCATTGATTATGAAATTCTTATTAAGAGTTTGTTGGGATGATGATACTCTCATCATTAGATGGTATGAAAGCAGATTATCCTGGTAATTGAAATTTTCATTTGATTCGTTTTGTAGGGATAATGAGTTTCATCACTAACTGGTATAAATTTAATGTGACAGGTGATTAAGTTGTAGATCTTTTATTTGTTATGCATATTGTTTTTCATATTTAGAACAGAATCTTAAAACATTTTAATCAAATGATAAGAGTAAATATGGTTTACTAATGTCAACATTTATTAGATCTTTTGTTATGGGATGTGTAGGAATGTGTGATGATCAATTTTGCATTAGAATTTAGTATGGATGATTAATTTTGGTATAAAAGTGAATTAGTTGATGTAGATTGATATAATTAAAATGGACCAATTGGATTGATATGAATGCTTCTTTTTCAGAATGGAGTATTTGGATTAATGTGTATATTGCTTTTCAGTGTTTGAATCACAGACATTGGTGGAGGATGGAGAGAAGAATCCTTTGGCAGTCATTAACACTGGTGCTTTTGTAACCCACATTGCTGCAAGCTGTGATGGTCTCACTCTTCTAGTTGTCATTCTTCGTAATGACATTCCATATGCTCTCTTTTATGAGATACGCAACTTTGTGCCATCTGTAAGTTATCCTTTGTGCTTCTGAGGCTGTCATTGCTTTATATTACTTTTACTGTATTGTCACATTCTTTAGATTATTGTCAAAGTGTGTAAAGATTTAGGTTCCTTTGCATTATCAAATGTTAGGACTATAACTATATACTGCACACAGTGAGGTTTATAAACTTAGGTATGTTTTTGATATAGTTGTTAGCTCTCCAACACTTGAATTACATTGTTTAAAGACCAAACTAGGGTAGGTATTATGAACACAATATCTGGTGTACTGTAAGTGATGTACATTATTATAAACATTTTACTGGCACATACTTGTACAATTGTGCTTGAGTAGATAAGGAGATGCTGTAGGAAAGTAGATTCCATTTCTCCAATTTTCTTCAATTTGTTAATGAAGGTAGGTCATTGATTTAGCATTGGTTTTCATGCTTCTTTTACATGTATTTTTTATTAATTTGACTTAATGGTGAAAATTTTTCAGATATGTAATAGTGTGGGAAAAGGAATGAGATGTTGAAGAGAGGTTGTATGTTCACAGATTATAGATGCTTTCAAATTACTGATTTCTTATCTAATTCTGTCCTTAATGGTTAAACAGTTGATTTTTAAGTGAACCTATTTGATAAAAAGTGTTATTTCAATTGTTATTGAATTAATGGAAATGTCTTAATACACAACAAATGTACTCCTTTGTCATATGTTGTTGATATTTTACAGTCTATTATTATTCGGTTGATTTACAGTGTGGTGATCAGACACCGTTTGTTAGCACAGCACTGAGTACATTAAGTGGCACAAGAGTAGAAGGACTTGCATGGAACCCTCTAGACCCTTGTTGTGTTGCTGTGGCCACTTCTCCAGGATCCCTTTCAATCATCTCACTGAAGGATAATGAAGTAGACACAAAATCAAATGACATTAAAGCTAGGTAAGTGTTTTTCAGTTATTTACTTTGTTAAAGAGGAAAAATTGACCATTATATTTGTGGAGAAGAGGAAAGTGGTACCTTAAATGAAACTCAAAGAGTTGTTGCAAGCTTTCAAACTTTCTTTAGTTAATGAAGTTAGTTACTGAAGGGCAAAAAGAAGAAAAAACTCAGGCCATCCAGATGATATAGGGACATATTTGATGGCTCTTTTTTTTTTATGATGATGATGATGATGATGATGACCAACATGGCAGAGGCAGAATAACCCCATCCATGGCCATCTGAGATGAAAAGAATGTAGGGTGAGAAAAGAAGTGCAAACATCCCAGTAGTCAGTTTCTGAGCTGAGGTACCTTCAACAGGTCATTTTGGCCCATTACCCAAGCTTACGTTAAGCTGTACAGCAGTGGGGTGTTCTGTTGCTGATACTTCCTATATATATATATATATATATATATTTTTTTTTTTTTTTTTTATATTTTTTTT
>JAYMFT010011977.1:0-16829 GCA_038088735.1 Panulirus argus
ATATATATTATCCCAGGGGATAGGGGAGAAAGAATACTTCCCACGTATTCCCTGCATGTCGTAAGAGGCGACTAAAAAGGGAGGGAGCGGGGGGCTGGAAGTCCTTCCCTCCTGTTTTCACTTTTCCAAGGGAAGGAACGGAGAAGGGGGCCGAGTGAGGATTTTTCCTCTGGGGCTCAGTCCTGTTCTTAACACTACCTCGCTAAAGCGGGAAACAGCGAATAATAACTACAAACCACCTAATTCTAATCCCTTGAGCAACAAACCTAACCTTAGCAAGATGAACTAGAAAAAATATAGTTCTCATGATAATGCCTCTCAATGACAGAGATAAATGACTTTTCAACTGCTCTAAATCTCCAAGCAAATAACATAACGTAATAAGGAACAATTCATGTGACACACTTTTATACAATCCTGAAAATAATGAAAATTAAGGTGTTTGTGTAATAATATGAACTTGAAAAACTGACAACCTGACCATCACGCTCAAAAACTTTCTTTTTGTTCCACTAACAGACTTAAACCATAAGCAACAAAAATAATCATATATTGCAGACTGAGTTATCTATCTGCCTATCTTTATCTCTGATGCCTGTTCCAATTGGAACTCCCTTAAAGGGGTGGCCACATCAAAAGATATACTCATTAATAGCCAAATGTATTTTCCTCATCTTCCTTAAGAACAGGTGCACTTGTTTACTTCCACTGCCTATGTTATGGTGTCTGAATCCGAGTTATAAAAAATTAAAGAGATGGAACTTCAATACAGTCACTATCTATCCGGTTTCAAATGGCTTCTGTATTTAAAGTGTGTTGTTATGGCTGAGGCAGATTAGTCTCAACATTCTATGTTTTATGAGAAGAAACTGTTTAGGAAAGCAAGATGAATCTATGTAAACAGTGACTGAGGTGAAGTAGTTCTGCTTTTTCTTTTATATCTAGCACTGAAACCATAATGTGCGGGAGCTGAGGAGGCCATCATACCTATTCTTAGGAAAGGTGATTGAGAAAATGCACTGAATAACAATCCAGAATTTCTGACCACCATGGTTTGTCAAACACCAGAGAATATAATCACAGAGCAAATGCAAAGGAGAAGCTACCTATGTGAGTGACAGAATAAGTCCTGAAGAAAGAGGCCATGCATAACAAATCATGTACACAATGATAAAGTGAGCTACAGCCTTTAAAAAAATAGTGGGTGGAATGTGTGTTTTAAACTGCCAAAAGGCTTTTTATACTGTCTTGTACATAGGTTTGGTAAAATAATTTTTTTTTTCAGGTAGGCTTAATAAAGGGACTCTAGCAGATTGATAACTATCTACGTGCAAGGGAATACAGGAGGTTTATCTGAGGTGCCTTTTCAAACTGGGTCAAAGTACCAATGATGTCCTGCAGGGATCAGTCCTGGAGCCAATTAATACTTAATCTGTGCAAATGCCCTGCCAGAAAGACTAAAATCAAATCTGAATATATTTACAGATGATACTGAAGTCATGAAGGTTTATAGGATTGAAACAATCAGCAAAACCAACTTGATAGGCTCCAGCATTGGTTAGATACACAGATGATAAAATGCACTGTGATGAAGGTGTAATACAAAGAAATGAGGTTATGACAATCATCTTACACAAGACAAATCACAGTAGTCTATTAATAAAATGGTTTGGGGACACTGTAGAACACTACCTGACATCAGAACACCACATCAAGAGTACTGTTAAGGAGGCAAATGAATGAGAATGTAAGGAAGAACAGCAGGCAATTTTGGAAGGAGGTAAACTGATGCAGAAGAGAGCTTTGCAAGAAATGAGAATGTTTAAGTCTAAGAATTGCTCAAAAACAAAGAATGAAGCTTGTATGAGATGGAGAGAGTACTTAAGAGAAATAATTGGAAATAATGGTAAGAGAAGAGATGTTGCTACAGGTAAAATAGGATTAGAATTAGAGAGAATGTGAAACAGGTATATAGAAAGGAATGACATTACAGAGTAGTTGGAGTAGCGAGTGAGGTGGTAAAGAACTTGAGTGAAACTGTAGTTGAATGGATTTGGAAAGTGGGTCGTGATACAAAGAAAAGTGGTCACGTGCCTAATAACAGAGCTGTATAGAGATGATGAGCAGAACTGTGACCAGCTTTATTACAAAGACTACAGCTAAGTGTAAGTGCGAGATGTTTAGGGTGAGGAACAAAGTGGATTTAGGAACAAAATAAGGTATGTAAACAAGATTTTTGTACTGTGGTGGGTAATTGAGAATGTTCTACTGATTAAGGTGCGAGTAGCATTTGCGGATTTTGAAGTGACACTCGATAAAGTTGATAAAAAAGATCTTTAAAAGTTTTGAGTGTTTCTTTGGAAGACCTGAATTTACACGGTGTAGAAGGAAGACATTGAAAAGCAAAGAACATTCATAATGGAAGCAGTGCATGTGATAGTAGGAAAGGGTTTAATAAAAAAGAAGCATGTACAGCAAAAGAACTACTAGGGGAAACAGACTTTTAATGCAGTATCTGAAAATAAGAAAAAGAACAGGAAAATAGAGCTGTGGCAAAGGAATGGAAATAAATAGTTACTTTTTAAAATCAATTCAATAGCCAGGTAGCGTTACAATGAGCAAAGACATTTTCCTATCTCATTCCTAAAAGAAGACCTTGATCGTTACTTTTGAATCTGAGATATCAAATTCTATGACAAGTTCTCAATAGTTGTAATAACATTAAAATTACAGAGGATATTTGCAATATTGAAATCACAAATTAATATGTATGCAGTCAAAAATGCACAACAGAATGCAAAAAATTCAGGTATAATATTGCACAAAGTACTTACAGAAGTATCTGAATAAATCTCAGCTGGTGATTCTTTTAATGACTACCTAATACCAATGTAAACTAATGCTAAATGAGAAAAACCTGCTAACAGCATCTGGACAGGAAATTTTCAACAACCTCCAACACCTACTGCATCTAAAAAGGCAAAAACAAAGCAAATTATGGTTTACTTCATTTTTCAGCTCACCTGGTCTCCTTCATCTCCTTCGAACATAAAGTCAGTGCAAAGCTAAAGGAAAATGCAAGAAAATCAGTCTTTATTATCCCTAAAGTTTATGAAACAGGCTTTTGTCAACAATAAACAAAATGACAAAAGATACCCAGGTTTATGACTCTGAAAAACAAAAACTTCTGAATGAAAAAAAAAGTCATACCAAAGTTACCCAAAATTTAAATGAAGATCTGTAGAAAGCAGAATTGCCATTATAATGTCTACCATATCACAATATAAAACATAACTGATATACTGATAAATAAGCTGTTAAATACCAGGGATTGGAAAAATCATTCACTTTTGTAAAACCTACCATCATACCTTTACACAGTTGAAACTTGAATCATATACTTTGTAAAGGTCATTTAAGTCAAAAAAGTCACCCATCCATCAAATTTAATCTTTACATTATACTTTCATACATATGCACACTATAAGCTCTGTCATTAGGAGACTACAGATCCACAAGGCAAGCAGTAGGATATTTGTATATTACTGCTGGTGCCAAAACCCCCCTGAAGCAAAAACAACTGTGGAGATTTAAAATTAGATATCTGATGGTGTAGAGGGGAAGCAGCCCTAGACAGTTGAGCTTCAGAGAGTTCAGGGAAAAAAGCAGGGAAATGGCATTCTACTGAGGAAGGGTTTGATTTGAGTATGAAAATGTTGCAAAAATTAACAGAGGAAGAGTCAGGTCTGGGAGCTGTGTTCATAAGAGCAGAGTAAGTCCCAGTCACTTGAAGTTGGTCAAGAGGACTCTGAGAATCATCTAGCCCTCCGAGACCTATGGCACTATACTGATTCAGCACTTGAGAATCTGGATAAAGTTGTACCATTAATTTTTTTTCTTAAAAGAAGGAAAAACTGAAGTGGAGAGTGAAGAGCTTTGTATGTTAAAGGCTGCCAAGTGCTGTGTTAAGAGATAGAGAGGATGCGAGTTTGTGGATTGAGTTCCAGTAACCCATGTGAGGCAAAAAGAACAAAAATCAGTGAATTTAGCAAGGGTGTGGCACAAGACATTTGGGACAGAGTCACCATCACTAATTTTTCTAATACTTAGGTAGTAGTGCTTTCCTGGATGGTGGTTACCAATCACCTACCACTAAGTACCACCTCCAACACATTTAATCTATTACTTGTTAGATGTAAACACAATGTGCCTACTGAGACTTATTGTGACCACTACCTTTGCCTGAAAAGCCATGTACAGTGCTTCATATGGGCTGGTCAATAACCAGTGTACTTACATTTCAAACATTTTAAACATTTTCTGCTGAGCATAAATATCTGAAGTATATAAAATGCTTCCAGGAAGAGAATCCAACCAGATTTACCAAAGCTAGAGTTACAAAACTACAGTTCAGGACATGAGAATAGACAGAAGTACAAACTTGGATTTCCTTTCATCTAACAAGTTTAATCAGATACTTCAACATGATCAAGCAAAGTCAAATATCAACAATGAAGGTTTGGGACACATGTCTTCAAGGATATAGGGATGCATGATTTGACTCCTGAATACAGTCATGTACAAATGAGAATACCCTCACCAAATCACCTCATAATCCAAAAAATCATATACTAAAGTTTGCAATGCCAGTACAACACATATGCTGATGTGACATTTTGAACTGAGCCTAAAGTTGTAACAGTCTTTATCCTCAAGGATCAATCATGCAAAATTTCAAACACCTACAAGTGAATCCACATACATGAATAAAGTGATTCACATAAAGTTGGGTGAACAGCACAAAAGCATGATGAAGACAAAATTCAGCATATTTCCTTGACAGGAAACATAATAATCTTTAAATCAAAATTTATTGGCTAATTCTTAGATACCATTCTTAAACTCAAATCATAATAAAAATATTATGAAAAATTTTCGCCTCTCAAAACTTTCAATAACTGCCATCTAACGCAATGTGCATTAACCTCTGGCACATATAACAATTAAGAAGCATTTTCTATAACTCTGGGATTGCACATCATTTTGGTTCTGCTCTACCTTTTGTTTCTATTACCTTCTACAACTTTCCATAAATACAAATATATCAATTATTTGCCTTATTCAAAGCGTCTCATCAATCTCAAAATTAAATACCTATGTCTAATTCTTCTATACCTCAGCCCTAAGCTTTACAAACCTCTAACATTCCAATCTCAGCATCACCTTACTGACGCCAACAATATTCTGATAGTGTGTTACCCAAGAATAATGTCTGTAACAGCGGGTGATTAAAAACACTGATTTCAAAACTTACAGAAGAGGATGAGGCATCACGTCGTGTGGCTCGATTACTCCACTTGGAGGCTGTGCGTGTCATGATACTAGTGGTGCGCTGAGACATGCTTACCACTTGAGCCTCCAAGTCAACTGGGATGGATATGTTATGCTTGCGAGCTGGAAAATATATCTACGGTCAATAACAAAGCTTCTATTACCTTTGGCGCATTTACTACTACTATATGCATCATATAAGCTAACACAAATAACTCATCAGTTTAAGGTGGCTCATTTTTCTGAATCTTGTAAGTCTTTTGCACTATTCACCTGTCCAGGATATAATAAGAATCTCCTAAAAAAAAACAGGGTCTTTAAACATCTATACACATTTCAGCATAATAACCCTTCTAAAAGAAATGATTTCTTCACTTGCATTTTCACCCTACGGTTGGTGTTACTCTTCAATATTCCAAATCCACTTCATTCACATACAATCTTTCTTACATTCTTCCACAACATTTCTCATTTAGGTGCATACCATCCCAATACTGTACTCCAACATTTAACCCTGTCAAAGCCATTGTCATGAATCATGAAATGGTGCTAACCAAGATTTCTTTAGTGCATTAGTGTACTTTCAATTGGAAATTGCAGATTTTATCACAGGTATCCCTTCTGTCATGTTTAAGTACTTTACTTCACAACAGTAAGAAAAAAAAAAATAACAAGATGTACATATGTATACTGTTAATGTATTCTATCTAACTGATGGTAGTAGCTGGTTGGCATCCAATGACCAGGTAGGTATATTACCAGTACTACCCAACTGGGTATAAGAGGATAAGTGACTGCTGCGTAGCAAGCCAGCACTTCAGTGGTTGTCAAGCTGCACTACTATGACCCAGATAGCTGTCTTTTCTTTCTGCCTTACCCACATATGGCCTACAAGCATTCTGTCTACAAGCATACAATCTCTCCTTGTCATACTTAACACTTGACAGCACTTAAGTGACACAGCTCATTCTTCATAACTCTCTGATCTTCCTGTGGCGAGCACTATGCACTAGCCATGCCTTTTGGCAAAATGGTAGGAGCAACAGATAGAAATAGTATGTAGGAACATTTAGGCAGGAACAATAGGTAGAAATATTAGGTAGAAGTAGTTGGTTGGAACATTAGGCAGGAGCATTTGGTAGGAGCCTCTGCAAACTCTGCACTAGAGTTGCCCTCTGCCAGTGGCCTATTACGGGTGGGGCACTGAAGGCTAAGAAGCAGCACTGGAGTTCACTAGTCATGAAGACTCTACTGCCATGGCCATCCCCTTGAGGGAGTTCCAGTTGGGAACAGGTATAAGAGATACAGATGGATCAATGTTTAATGCCATATTCCAAATTCTTGATATTTCTATCTAAAATTTCTCCAAACTCTTCTGTCTCCTTTGATGGCAATACAATTTCCCTAATCAATATATTAAAAATGGCTGATATCATTGTGAAACAAATATATCTCAAAAAGCCTACATTACAAAAATAACTATGACTACCTCTGGAGAACTGAGAGTACTGTCCTTGAAGCAGTTACTCCTATTATACAAAATGAATGATTCATGTATGTGTGAAGTATTGCCTAACCTCTGAGGCTACTCTATCTTTACATACTTAGTCTAAACAGTTAAAAGCTTAAGCAATCCACTTATCAACTCTCCCAGTCTGACCTTTAATTAAAAGTTGACCTATTTTCCCTAAGTCATCCTTTTACGTCTATCTCCCTTGCCCTTCTTTATGCTTCCTCCTTATGACTTAATGCCCATGACTGGAGCCTTGGGGTATGGGAATGGCTTAAACAAAATCTCACTTCCTAAAGGAAAGTCAGGAATAATCTTACCATCCCATGGAGTACTTTAAGATTATGAGCATTAGTTTTGGTATGCATTCACTTAAGTCGAAAAAAGGGGACAAGCAATCTTTGGCATTACGTAACAGCCGAGATGCAATCCTTCCTTCTAATAAGGTAATATTGTATATGGCAGGCTCACATGAGTAAAAGGGACCCAAATGCATCATCACGATAAAAAAACTTTAGAAGTACAGCAAACACATAGTAAGTCAAACATACTTCTAGGCAACTGGAGGTCACAACAATTTCCACACATTTTGCATGGTGTAAACACATTGCATCACAGCTATTTAAAAATCTAGCCTGTTAATCTCTGATTTTATCACTAATTATCTTAATGTTCTTGACCACAGGTACACCAATTAATATTTTCTTTACAAACCAGATAAGGCCAATTCAATTTCAGTTCAGTTTCAATACTATATTCCTTGATAGAGGAATCAAGATCCTAGTACTGTCACTAGGAACGGTTGTACAATAGTCAGGACAATGCCTCTATAATTTCTCTTATCAATCCTTCTAACATACATTCACAGGAATATGAATCTTAAAATCTCCTTAAATGCTTCCTATTCAAAGATCATTGCTATTGTATTTCGAGTTCACTTCTCTTTATCATGTCCAATTTCCAAAAATCAATAAAAAAATGAAGAAAAATATTACTAACCAACTTCAGTGAGAGTCTTAATGCAGTTCTCCACATTAACTCTCTGGTGACCCATGACTGCTTGGCTGACCCTGTAAACAGCATGGAGGAGCTGCACAAATACTGGCTGGCGTGTCTGAGTAAAAAAATCCAAGAAACCAATGAGATGAAGGAGGCTGATTTCATGACTGCTAGCAGTGAAGCAGCTACAAATCATGTTTACTTAAACAGCATGAAATTCAAAATTCATGTATCTGAAACATACTAAATAACTTGAAATTTACTTCTTTAAATCATATTAATGTTACATAACTACCTATTACTAATATGTAAACAAAAACAAAAGGAAACACAGACAAAGACAGAGACAGAAAAGAGACAAACAGACACACAGAAATACACACATACACACACACATACACTGTCTGTTGGCAAATATAGAATAGCATTCAGGTTCATGTATAAGGAATTACTCAGCAAGCTCTTCACATTATACATAAGACCAAAACTAGAATATACTTCTCACGTTTGGTCACCACACCTAAAGAACCACAAATAGCTCATACAGTAGGTCCAGAGGAAACCAACAAAGATTGAGCAAGAATTAACAAGGAAAGGTTAGAGGCTTTAAATCTGCTTAACTTAGAAGAGAGAAGAGTGAGAGGTAACCTGATTACACCCTTTAATCTTTGAAACAGATCAATGACATACACAATGGACAATTCTTCGAGAGATGTAGGGATAGAATAACCAAAGGATATAACATGAAATTAAGCAAAACAATTCTTAAAAAAGATGTGAGAAAGATCTTTTAAATCATAAGAGTTGTAGATGAATGGAATAAAATAATTGATGACATGGTTAACGCAGACAGCATAAAATTAAGGAAACTGTACGATAATGGTCTAGAGATGGGGCCCAAAGAATGTAATACTCCCAAGCCTTACACTGCAAACAGGTAATTACACATGCTTCCACAAACTCAAAGAGATAAAATCATGGAAAGTACACAAAGCTAAACAATTGTTTTGAGAACATGAAATGAGCCATCAAATTCAACAGCCATAACATAAATCATTGTTACGGTCATATTCATAAAGTGAATCATTGTTTTGGCCACAGTCAAAACAAATCATTTTTATGGCATGTTTTTTAAAATCAACAATAAAGGAGTAAGAACATGGGTAATTTTAATGCAAACAGGAAAGAAAGGTTAACAAAGATAGATTTATGATACAAAAGATGTCTAAAACAAAGAGCTTAGGAATGTACTGTGGGGGAGATATAAGCAGCACAATGGCTAGCCAACTTTTGAATGATACAACAGAGCAAGGAATGAGTAGAGCAAAATAAGGGACGAGGAGCAGCAAATCTTTGAAAGAAGTATTATGGACAAGATATGACATGACCCAAAACATTTCCTTAAATTCATTTGGAGTAATAATGCTGCAGATAATCAGGCAGAGGGATTCAGAAGGAAGAATACTTCAGGACAAGGTAAAGATACCCATGGAACTGACTGAAAGTGCAAAAGTGTTTGCACTGTGAAAGACACTAAATCCTGAACAATATCAAAATGGAATGGGAAGGGAGTCTTGGAAAGCACTGAAATTGCTACAAAAAACATAGGTAGACTAGTAAGTAGGTACTGGTTGATAGGCAGCCACTGACCAGGGAGGTATATTTCCAATAGTACCTGCCAGGGATATAAAGAAGGATAGTGATGGCTCCATAGTTTGCCAGCACTTCAGCAGTTGTCAAGTAGCACTCCTCTGACCCAGGTAGCTGTCTTTTCTTTCTGACTAACTCACAGGTGAAATGCTGGTAATCTGTCCACAAAATTACAATCTCTCCTTGTCACACATACCACCTGAAAACACTTAACTCACACAATTCATTCTTTGTAACTCTAGATTTTCATGCAGTAACTGCTATGCGCTAGTCCTGCCCTTTGGCAAAATAGTAGGAGCAACAGACAGAAGTAGTAGATAGGAACATTAGACTGGAGCATTAGGTAGAAACATTAGGTAGTAGTAGTAAGTAGGAGCAATACACAGGAGCATAAGGTAAAAGTAGTAGATGGGACCATTAGGCAGACACTTTAGGTAAAAATTGGGCACCCAGAGAAAAATCATTCCCTCCCTATAAGCACATACAAGTAATCTCAAACAAATCTAATCTCAAACTTACATTTACTCACCCATTTTTCATCCCTTCCTCCTTCCTAGCTATCCTTCCTCTCTCCAGTTCTTTTTCAATCAATAATTTACTCATTCCCTATTTCTCTCACTTTACTCACCTTACACACTTTTGTCTGTCTGCCTCTTTCACTGTCAAACTGTTCATAATTCTTTCCTCCTTATGTGAAAAAAAAAATAAGGAGGAATTTAAACTATTATATTGTTTTCTCTACTTCATGTTATAACTAGTCAGCATGGGCAAGCATGTTATATAATTTACAGAAACTGCATATAAAACATGGTGAACACATCTAATGTTTTCAAGTTAAACAAAGCAATTTACATGTCTTCCTATGTATATCAAAATATTAATGGATAGCTCCTTACCAGGAACTAACAGTGGAGAGCCATTTACTTACATGAAGCTCTTTCTGGTATATAATGATAAAATTTGAATGCTTTTCTAATGAACTGTAAGGATTGTACAACATTTCATTATTTCTATGTATGTCTTTCAGTTACATCTGCATGTTCTCATTATCATTTTCCTATGGACAGCACTTACTAATACTTATGCTGTACAGAATGCAACCATAAACACAAAATCCCTTTCTTTCTCTGTTTAGGTGATATTTTTTGAGTAATAACCAGAATATCATTTACACTGGTATTCACAATAAATCTAAATATTGACAGACTCTTACACCAATGCCACTAATCATATCAAGCAGAGATGATCATGCATAATTGATTTCAATAATTTCTTCAAAAAAAATCATGGCATTTTTATCCATTTTCACAAAAATCTTTACTACACTCTAAAATACCATGGTGACTAGGGTTTAAACTTATGAATCATCTGCATGTAGTCCACCTAAATAAGACAAAATATGGGTACGAAGTCCAACAGATAATCTTTCTACTGTTTAAATCCATGCAAAATCACAACAGTAACAACAGCACTTGAACAAACTACTATTATGAAACTGTCACTAGCAATACCTGGATAAATTGGTTTTGAATTACTGAAAACTGCATAATGCAATTCACACCATATCAACTCTCAAATCATGATCTAGCCTATAACTCAGTATCAAAATTAACCTCATTCAAACTATTCTAAATCAACCCGTGTGGCAGCCTTGAAATTCAAGCAGGTCTTTCTAGGATATGCCTCAAAACCTGTAGGCAACTAATGCCATAATAATTGTATCTATCAAGCATACTGATAATCTATAATAATTCACAAAAAATATATTTCAAATACAGTTACCACTAACATAAGATAATTGTAATATTTACAAACATTTTGAAGTTAGATTTCCTCCGATATAGAACCACATTACTTTTATTTACATTCATAGTAATTCTCTTCCTTTCACACATCTTTACATAGTTTCATAATTTTTACAGTTTTGCAATGACAGTCATTACATGAATGATTTAAATGCATATGCATCCTAGTATTCTTCTCTATTCCTCAAGTAATCTTGATCTGCAAGGGATTCTTAACATTTTTTCTTAAATGAACACTCATCCAAAAGTCCATTATAAAACTGAATTTGATTCACAATTGTTCTTGCAAATATCTCATTTAAACTCTTAGCCTCAAGTGGGATACAGTAGAGAGCTTACCAGTAAAACATGTGCAACGATCAAACACTGTTTATGATTTCTCATTTTCTTGAAATAAACGGCAATCCACTGCACTGACAATGACAACACCTTATCTAAGGTTAATTTGAATTTCAATTCAGCTTTACAAATTACAAAAAGTTATTCTAATTTTCAGGAATAAGACATCACATAATATTTACATTTCACTAGCACTATGAAGTATTTCACGGAATTCTAAATGATTAATTAATGGGTTATTCTATTCCTGTGTAATCTAAGTAAATCTTAATAATGATGCACAATAAACAAGCAGCACTAAAAAAAAAAAAAAAAAAAAAAAAAAAAAAGGACACAAGCAAAAAAAAAACAAAAAAAAAAAAAGAAAAAAAAAAAAAAAAAAAAAAAAAAAAAAAAAAAAAAAAAAAAAAAAAAAAAAAAGGTCACATGCACAAAGCATACACATAAGATACAGTATTCTATATGAAACAAAAGCAAATTGCACAACTAATATCATGGCTAATCAGTACTAAAATACCTGCACAGATAGAGAGTGAAGCAGCAACATAAATATAAACAGCAAGCCAGTAAAATGAACAGCTGGCAGACAGATAAGAGTGTCATGATGGGCATGCATACTTCTGAACTGTACTGTTGAACATAAGGCTGTCCCCAGAAGTCGCGAGCCTCGTCCAGGTATTTCTGTAAGCAGGTAAAGTGCATGCATGCAATGAAAATTAACCAATCCACCAATGAGCCAAAATCCTGTGGAGTATTTCAGAAGTCCAGTACAGAGGCATTATTTGTAATTCTTTTTTCATCCACTTGAATTTAAATTCATCTGTCTCTAATTTTGGACATAAAGCAGTGGGTACAAAAACCAGGCTTAGTTCTAAGTTACTGAACACATAAACTTGTACCTGAAAGTGACTGATTAATTCACAGATGATAATAGGATTTCACATCTTACTTTATTTCCTGTTAATAGTAACATGCTTGCTAATGCACTGGAAAAAATCTCCATATCAAAGATAACAGAAAAAGTTTTGGCTGGTTTAACAGTAAAGTCACATAAAGCTCTTTCAAACAATCATATCAAAAAGTATCAAAGGAGGAATATAACCACTGATTTGCATCCCACATGCCATTTCCCACATTCAAAACAAGATGTCACAAGCAGCATCTCTCCCAGACATATCTGTAACCACATACCAATACAGTTCACATGTATAATTATACAACTTAAATGCAATGTTCAAAGTATTGATGATAAGCTCTGCATTTAAGTTTTGCCAGTTGTGCAGCTACTAAATGTTTATACTATCCAGAACATGAATTCATTTAAATAGAAAGGGTTTTCACAGCCATTGAAGTGGCCATTATATCATGAACAATGAATGTGCAGTTTCCTGCGTCAAAGGTAAGATGTAACATGGAGAATCTTTCCCACACACTTCAGGTATTAATTACTAAACAGTCAATATTAAAGACCCAGTAGGAATGATAGTAACAATAGTGAAAGGTACCTGCACCTTAGTTATGCTACTGTTTAAGTATAGCACTCACCAACTGCCTACACTACAGGAAATCTAAAAATACAGGAAAATAATGACAAATACCTCAGAAAGTATAGGCAAAAGTATAAACACAGAGAAAGTACATGGTACTGGAGAAAGTGACAAAACTGAAACAGGAGTCTTTATGTTGTAGAAAAGAGCGTAAAATTAGGAAGCAGGCAACTAAGTGGGGATGCTGCGTGCTTGTGGCCAAAGATAATAATTATTCAAAAGAAAATGGAAGTGAAGAGAAACTCTTCCCACACTGGTGCTTCCATGAGGAAATGAGTCTGACTGAGCTACTCTGATATACAATAAAAATTGTGGCTACAAGGATGTCAAAGTAAATAACCCATCAGCAGAGGGAGGATGTTCAAAATTGTTTAATGGCAGAACTATACATTAACTCCAAAATTTACTTTTTGTTGCTGTTGTTGTTGTTCTTGTTCTCAAATACCCCAAAGACTAAAAACAATTAACATAAAACATATCTACTGTCAAATTAACAGTGGTAGCAAGTGTTTCTGATTGCTCAGAGTCAATTAATAAGTGTAGCTTTTTCTTATGTGAAATAAACATCCTACTATTTATGAATGTCACTACATATGATAAACTTGCATGCAGATTTCTTTAGCAAAAGTTGTTTTGAGTGCTCCTACACAAACTGATATATCAAATTTTCAATAACAATCATATGGTGACTTCAACTGGGACATACAGTAATTGTGCATGGAATCCCCTTCAGTATTTGGGAAATGACATAAATGGAATACAGACAAAGGAACACCAACAAACAGATACATGGATATGCAGACATGTAAATCCAAAAAATTCTCAGACATCACAAAACTGAAGCACTTCACATAAATAAGTTTAAGAACTCCACTAACTCTTATCACAATACTACCATCATCTTGATGCAAATGACAGTGCTCAGAAAATAGAAAAAAGTAAGTTTTACACATAGCAAAGTCATTTACTGAGAAAAAATTATATATACTTTCTCTGGATTTAGTAAGCTAAGAAATATGTAAATGGAGTGACAATCAATTGTGATTACCGATCAATATGGCTTTCTTTCATTACAATAAAATTTTCATCATTAAAATACATATCAGCCTCTTCCCACACTATATGCAAGGTGGAAGGCAGCTCCTTAAGGATATAAGTTAAAATAAACCTGTTGGCCTTCTGAAAATAAGTGGAGGTAAGAGAATAGCAGGATTAAGAAACTAGGTATATGGTTCCTGATAATGGAAGGCTTGAGTGAAAGGTGAAAATAAAAATGTCAGTGTATGGCTATGTGCTATGTATGTATATATATAGTACATATATAAAAACTGATAGCTTACTTAACTCTTTAATTACATTCACCCCACTCCTTCACAATTTTTCCCAAGTCCCACACCTGGTATTAGGATGGCTAGCAATGGCTGCGCAGTGAGCCAGCACTTCAGTGGTTGCACTACTTTGACCCGGGTAGCTGTCTTTTCTTTCTGCCTTACCCACTTGTGAACTGCTGGCATTCTATCCACAAACATATAATCTCTCCTTGCCACACAAACACCTGACAACACTCTCATGTAATGCATTCTTTATAACTCTAGATTTTCCTGGGATGAGCACTATATGCCTGCTCTGCTGTTTGGCAATATGGTAGGAGCAATAGACAGAAGGTAGAAACATTAGAGAGGAACATAGGGAGAAGCAGTAGGTAAGACCATTTATGTGTGAGCATTAGGTAGAATTAGTAGGTTGGAACATTTGGTAGAAATAGTAGGAAGGAACATTTGTTAGAAATGGTTGGTAGGGAACATTAGGTAGTTGCCTGTAGAAACAATGTGCTAAAGTTGCCCTTTGCCAGAGACCTGTTAAGGGTGAGACACTAATAGGTTAAGAAGTGGCATTGGAGATCACTATTTATGGAGACTTCTGTTGTGGCCACCCCCTTGAGGGAGTTTCCAAAGGGAATGACTATTAGAGACACAGACAGATAGATACACAGTTAGAAAGATATGTGTCTCACATTCATGTAGCACTGACGAGACTACTATACCATAAAATACACCTATCTTTGCTCTTAAAGACATTGACTCACTTTCCACACATTTCTCAAAGCACCAAGAACCTCCATCCCCTTACCAACCCTATGGCTTACTTTGGCTTCAATGGTTCTATTTGCTGCCATATCCATTCTAAGGTATCTAAAACACTCCACTTCCTCTAAGTTCTTTCAATTCAAAGTCATACTCTAAATATCTGTTCCTTTTTTGTTGCTACACTTTTGTTATTCACATTTTCTTTGCTTTCTCCTTTCACAGATTTTTGCAAACTTAGACATCGGCACTGGAGTTCACTTGTTCTATTGACTTCATTGCTGTGGCCACCCCCTAGAGGGATTTCCATGTGGGAAAAGGCATCCGAGATAAAGATAGATATATAGATAGATAAACAGTTAAGATTGATGGACACATGCCTCTATAGTTTCTCTTCCAAATCTGCCAGCAGCATTGTGTCATCAACAAACAACAATAGACTCAATTGCCAGTAATCCTACCAAAGCAGACTGCATACCTGATCCTCTCTCCTAGACCTTTGCATTCACCTCCTTCACTACCCTATCCATAAACAAATTGAACAGACATGATGAAATCACAAATCCCTGATGTTGACCCATCATCATATGAAACCACTCATCCTCCTCTCTACCTACTTGCATGCATGCCTTACTCTCTTGATAAAAACTCTGACTCACCTCACTCATCACACCATCTACATCCCCAGTTTTTCCAATCTTTATGAATTTTACAGCTCTTCTTACTTCCTCCTTTGTAATATCTTCCTCTTTCTTCCTCATTATATCTACTCCTACTGGACCAACAGACACCAACTTTAAGAAGGTTGATGGATGACTAAAAAGAAGAAAAAAAAAAAAAAAAGTGTTTAGGAGAAACTAAATTTGCCAGGAAAAAAGGTGAATGGAGGACAAAGAGAGAACAACACAAAGTCTTGAATGGAAGAGTTAAAATGATGGTATATATCAACCATAGGGTTCAAGTGAGCCTATACTGCTCATCTGGCCTACATGGCTTGTAGACGATACTGGAGGTCAGATAAGTACAAACTTAAAAACTTGATTGAAGACCAGCCATTAATCATTTCTGTAAAGTTTTGCTTCAACCTACCTATTGCTTTCCTAAGGGATTTTTGAGATTTCATCTTATAAGAGACCATTTTGCCCTATGGTGGCCAACTCAGATGCTGGATCGAGTGCAAAATGTGGAAACCTGATAAGGGACCATCCATAGATCATTTCTGTGAAATTTACAAACTAGACTATTGAAAGATGACAAACAATGAACTCAAAGTGATCCCAACTTACTAGTGGGCTAATAAAAGAAACACAAGAGAGAAACTTGGAAGAAAATTCAACCAGAATTTAAGAGAATGAAATGCTATTCTGGAAGGAGGTTAACAACAGTAAGAGAAATTTGGGTGCATCGAGTGGATGTATAATAAACAAGTCTTGAAGAATGCTAGTAACAAAAGTTTGCAAGATGTTGAATATTTCAAAGAACTGCTTGAGAGAGAGAGAGAGAGAGAGAGAGACAGAGAGAGAGAGAGAGAGAGAGAGAGAGAGAGAGAGAGAGAGAGAGAGAG
>JAYMFT010011987.1:0-16829 GCA_038088735.1 Panulirus argus
ATATATATATATATATATATATATATATATATATATATATATATATATATATATATATATATATATATATGCGATATGAGGAAGAAACACAAGGGTTAAAAACACTGGAGGGAAAAACCCTTGCTTCGTGTTGTGTGTGTGTTGGGGCGTGACCAACAGTGGACGGGAGGGACTCCAGGACAACAGGTCCCTACGCCTCCTCCTCGTCCTCCTCACTTTCCAGTCGCCGTCAACTCTACTACGCACTTGAACTCCCTGCGCCCCTCCCCGGGCGCATGTGTCCCTCCTGTATGCCGGTTCATTCCGTATTCCGACGCCTATCAATTAACCACGCTCGCCACGCCTAACACGTTAGCGCCCACCCCCTCTTGGGTGGGCGGCGTAGGCAGGGAAGGTTCCTCCCGTTCCATTCTGAATGATGGAACAGGTGACGTCTCCCGAGCCTGGTGGTGCCTCCCATCACGTAATGTGTGGGTGGGTCTTCCCTCCAGTTGCTTGGGTGGGCAAGACTCCTCCTGTTGTTTGGGTCAGACCCTGCTGTATGTATTTGTTCCTCTGGTCCATGTCAACTTTAACTCGTGACCGGGCAGACATGTTGTCATGTCCAGAATATATCGTACTTGTAGCAGAACCTTTCGAAATTTAACTCATATTCGTAATAATCAAATTAATGCATATCGCTTTACTTTCTTAGAGCAAACCAACTTAAATAACGCATTTGGGTGGTCATCTCCCGTGCCAGTGTTGTTTCATTGCGCCAGTGATTATTTCACGTCAGCCGAACATAAGTAATTAGCGGCGTTAATGAGTCCTTCCCTCTTTGAAAACAAGTCATTATTCCCGTCGGTTGGAGTTAAGTGAACTCCAGCAGCGACTGTCTGACGGAGCGAGTCAGTCAAGTGTTTACAGCGTTCTTTCTCCTGTGTGGAGCCAAGAAGGCTACGCCCCTTGTGTGGAGAGACTGTCACTCGCGTTCTCTCACTTGTGTGGAGATAAGTTGGGCACTCTCCTTGTGTAGAGAGACTGTCTCAAGGTGTTCTCTCACCTGTAGGGAGGTAGGATTGCCAGGCTCCTAGTGAAGAGAGACTGCCTCGATGCGTTCTCTCACCTGTGTGAGGCCAAAGTGGCCGATTCCCTAGTGTAGAGGGACTTGTCTCGAGGTGTGGAGCCAGGATGCCCATATTCCCTGCTCCAGGGAACTGTGACACCAACCAAATTATAAAAACGCTACCTCAAAACCATTTGATCTCTTCTTTTAGTAATATCGGGACCTCGAGATTCTCTCACTCCATCCTAGATGGGTCAAATCCTTTCGTAAAGGAGGGACGCTCCGTCGAACGTAAGGTTTAGTACCTGTTGTTCGTCTTCCTTTGCACAGCCGGAGGTGACGCCGACAGACCATCCTCTGTGCTTGTGTTCGCTAAAAAATATTCAAGATCTGACGGGAATCCAATCGAACATCCTCCTGAGGTGATGTACGCAGCACAGGTCTTAACAGTGTCTTCCTCACGGAGATGAATCGACGTCGAATAATTCCCGTGTTCACTGGCGAACCAGTTCCATCAGCCCCATGCCATACGTTTCATGGACCAGTCGAGAAATGCCCTTCATGAATTTCAGCGACTGAATCATGACAGCAATGACACTCAGTGTCACTAAAGTTGTCCAGCCATTCTGGAAACAGATGGATGAGCCATAATGTTCAGGTAAACCCCTCCCCCCCACCCCCCACCTTTCCTGGAAATTATGATAAACCCGTCGCGGTGACCTGTCGTTAGTCATCAGGTCACAGCAGGGCCAGTGACAGATTTCGACAGCATCTGCCACTCCGGACCGAGACGCGGAACATCGTCATACACAAGTTCCAGAAACCTGTGTTGTGTTGATGTTTCCGTTTCATTCTTCCATTACGTAATCACTGTCACGAATTCCATAATTCCAAGGGAAGGTTCATGCCCAGGGGAAGGTCAGGTCCAGGAGAGGGTCGAGGTTCAGGAGGAGGGTCAGAGGTCAGACACTCGGATGCTGGCAAGATGATGCCCCGAGACAGACCACGTCTGAGCAAGTCTCCCGTCCCATCACCCTGGTTCACTCGTCAGCGCCTCTCGTCGGCCGGGCTGGTCATCCGTTGCGAGCGATTTGCAGAGCGGCAGACAGGCAAGTTGTCTGGCTGTTAAGTACTGGGTAATTAACTCTCCTAACCACCTGCTAAATAAGGAGATGATGCCCGGTCGAAAACAGATGGCAAAATTTCATTAAGAACAGATATTTTTTTTTCAATCGTGGAACCCGACGACCTTCCTCAGAGCATCACAAAATCGCGGATGATCAAGACTCCAACCCACCCTTTTTTTTTTTTATCATACGCCCTGTGGTCGTGTAAAAGCAGAGCTCTTCTTAGAACAATGGCGCGCCCAAGCACGACATCTGACATATTAATAGTTGTTGCCTCTTCATCCAGGGATCGTTGATGTCGGACCGTGGCGCTACATATTTACTGCAGGCAATTCTGCTACGTATTCCTCGGCCTCGCCATACGCTTCAGTTGAGAGAAGTCTCGTTAATCCATCCACAAACAAGGAATTCATCGAAATTCACAGAATCCTTTTCATTTCGAGTTTTACATTCAGTCGGAAATGTCCATTTCATCCGGCGCCCGTCACGGCAATTAGCTTCTCCGGAGTGACTCCATCCCTTGTCCGGTCGCGTGTGACAACCGCACCCTCTTTTGTATAGCTTGAGCTTCGCTGGGAAGAGCGAGACATCAATTGTCGTCGTTGGTTGGGATATGGCAAAAGGTCATATTGACCTCTGGCGGACAATAATTTGAGCTGGTTCACGAGTATGAATTTCGGCGACCACAATGACCCGGATTCCACCAGCGATGGTCCTTTTTGAGGATACCGGGAGACGCCGCTGACAAACACAGTACCGGTGGTAACCATACAGAGAAGCCCTAGTACCACTGTGATACTAGGCATGGTAGTACATTCTTACACAGCAGTACTAGAAGCAGCAGTTTCGGTCACAGCGGAAGTATCTGCAGAAGGGCCAGGCACAGCAACAGTACCACACGTCACAGCAGTACACACAGCTGTACTAGGTACAGCAATACGAAATTACAGCATTACAGAACAGTGATGCCACATACACCTTGGGCTAGAGGATACGCAGCAACACCAGCGTAAAACACAGCAGAGGGGAGTGCGGGGTTACTAGAATCTCTGAAACGCCAAACACAGCAGAATCAGACACAGCAATATCAAAGTCAGCTCGCTCTGTCAAACACAGGAACACAGCAAGTATCGGATGCTGCTGTGACGGGAACGGTAATATTTAAACACAGCAGGAACCACACACAGCGGCTTGTAGCAGAGACGTGAGTACCATTCACACACAAGACTCCTTCACTAGACACAGCAATGCAAGGGCCATATATGTGTGTGTGTCCCCACCGAGAGCTGTGCTTGCCCTTGGGATATTACTTCGAGCACCTGAAGAAGGAATCCCAGTTGACTTCAGCTGGCGCTTGCAATACGACACTGACGGCATTACATAGACCCTGAGAGCAGAAATGGCTAACCACTATAACCACACGATTTCTAGATTCACGCACTAGACAGCAGTGCTAGTGAAGGCGGCGGGGTAGAATGTGACGGTAAATTCTCCTCCTCATTCCTCCCTCCGTCTCCCCTTCTAACCTCCTCCCCAGTGCAGCTGCACTCGGTAGATCAAACAGCAAGAGCAGCTGGACGAAGCTGTCACTCCAGCACAGATCTTGACAGACGAGGTCGCCCTACAAATACTCGTTCTTCGGATCTAGCTGGATTATCCATTCCAGGAACAGCTGTTTTTTTTTTTTTTTTACCCATCTAGCCTTAAAGCCCCGAGAGAGAGAGAGAGAGAGAGAGAGAGAGAGAGAGAGAGAGAGAGCTCTGGCTTATGAGCTCTCACGGCACTTTCTCTGATCCGCCCCCTCCTTTATCTACCTGCCTTTTGCTGACGGTCCTCTCAAACAGTGCATTTTCCAACCTCCGTAAGTACCCGTGATTACTCACTGTCTTTTCATGGGTAACCAAGAAATGTAATGAGTATATTCAAGTACCTTTTTGTCATCACCTATTCGTACTGTAGGGGGAGGGAAGTTTTTACACTCGTGGGGCCCCATTTCTTTGCGCGATCTCTACTATAATGCGTCTTAAATTCAAGTATACCGTCGGCATTAACCGTGCCTTCAATTACTGTATGTGTGTGTGCGTTTGTGTTTGTGTTAAGCGCTTGTGTGTGTATGCATGAGTGAGCGTGTACACACACATTCTGTAAGCATGTTTATGTATGCGCTGTATTCACCTGTATACATATCCGTACATATTCATGCCTGCTTTATGTTTCTTAGTGATTATATACCAATACTATGTACACATAGAGAATTATATATGGAACTGCATTTTAACGTCTGTGCTGAACGTTCTCAGCTCGAAGCTAAATTGAAATGCTTCACAGAGACCGTATTGGGGAAGCTCATACTGTGGGGGAGGTCTGCCCTTCCGCTAACGCTGTGTAATTTGTCCAGAGTGAACAGTCGTCTGAGCTGCTTTACTCACTGGCCAAGGAGGGCTGTGGGGGAGGAGAGAGTGGACGAGAGAGAATGGGGTATACGTGAAGAAGTGAGAGACGACTGTGGAAAATGAATGAGTGAGAGAGAGAGAGAGAGAGAGAGATGGATAGATATGTGGACATAAGAGACAGTATCTGCAAAGAGAGGGGGGGAGAGAGAGACAGATAGATAGATACATACATACATACATTGGACATAGACGGTACCTGCAGAGAGAGAGAGAGAGAGAGAGAGTAAGAACACCAAGGGGAGGTGTGTGGACCAGACATCACTCCCCCCCCCACCATCACCAAGAGAGGCGACCCTTCAAAAGCAGCCGTGTGCCGATGCTATCAGCTGTCAGGGGAGAATTTATGGTAGACGCGCATGCTTTTGCACTATGCATGCGTGCGTGCGTGCGTGCATAGTGCATGCATTAAACATTAAAGGCGTTATTCTTCCACACAGGCAATCGTATCTTCTGTGGGGCCCCGTGTCTGCCCAGCGACTTAAAGTGCAAAAGCTTGTATGCATTACGAAGAAAATCCCTCTTCAGCATATACAACGAGACGCAACAATGGTCAGTCCCCGTGAGAAATATGAGGCTGGTGAGTGTACCCTCTCAAGCGGCACGGTACATTGTACCTGCCTCTCCCATGGAGGTGGGGTGCTCAGTCTCAGAACTGTGTAACGTTGTAGCCATTCATCACCTGTACCTTGTACCGTCAGTACTTTCTCCCAACACGTTAGTTATGCATACGGTCAGTAGGTCTCCCTCACTCTGTCATCTGTGGGTATGACCAGTTGGTCCGCCTTCCATTCTCAGCTTGTATGGTCAGTAGGTCTACTTTCCTTTATTTCACCAATGTGTATGGTAAGTACCCTCATGGTCAGTACCTTTTTATCCTACTATTCCACCCCCATACACAACCCCGGTGGGGGGTCAGTACCCCTCCTGACACCCCGACTGGGCTGCAGGATCCCTCCTGATATTCGGGGGGTGGGGTTGGTACCCCTCCTCACTCTCTGGTGGGCTCAAGTCCTCCTCCTCACACACTGGTGGGCTCCAGTGCCCGTCACAGCAGTAAAGCATTCCTGGGTATAACCCGTTTGGCTGAGTAGCCAGTTCTTAATATATGAGGATTTCGACTTTATCCCAGACGTTCTTTGCTATCTCTTTTCCGTTAGATATTTCCTCATTGTTTTTCCTTTTCCACTATCCCTGTCGCCCTGCCTGTCCTTTCCATTCCCCCGTCTCGTTGTCCTCTAGTTTTGCCTGCCGCTGCCCGTCCCCTTCCTAGTCATGTCTAACCCCTCCTCTATCCTCAGGCGGGGGCCATAAAGTACAGGATTTATGAGGGTGGGTACACCCGCGGGAGGTCCTCCTGCATGGCCCGGTGTGGCCTCATGACGCCTCCAACCCCTCCCGTCCGGACCTTCCATCCTCACTCCTGCCTCACCCCTCCGTCCTCACACTTACCTCACCTTTTATAAACTAACATTCCTGGTGTAGCAACTGCCTAACGATAGCGATCGCTAATAAGTTTTTTTTCTATAAACAAGTCCGTCAACGAGATGGTCAAATTCTGCTTGCAATCAGAAGAGCTGATTCAAAGCCACTATTCACGCCATTGGGCAACAGGAACCATGAATATCACATCACGCGCGCATTTTGCAGCACCGGGGCAGCGAAAGGTGTGAGAACTACCTGTTTCCCTCCTTTCTCCTTCCCCTTTCATGAGGTAACGAAAGCTGCGAGGATCAGCGAGAGGCAGTTCCATATATAAATGTCCCCGTCGCATAAACTGCACTCAGTCCGAATGCTGCGGCGAGAGAGTTGATTCTATTTTTTCAAAAACTAATTTGACGCTAATGGCTAAAGTTGGAGGTTGGAAGTTATCCTTTTTAAGTATGATAATAATTATAAGTTCGCGTGGCATTGGCCCTCGTAATTTCCATGTGACTTCAGCGAACGGTTGGGTGTGTAGCATGAAAAAACTAAGCTTGTGGTTCTGTGTCTAAAATACCTTCCTGAATAAACTCACTTTAATGGAAGTTTAAATGCGATTGTGTTCTGTAGACCTGCATGCAAGATGCGGGTGATATTTGAGTGAATTATGACGAGAGACTATTCTAACCTCAGTTTATGTCGTCTCGAAAGAAGAAAAGAAAATTTTATATTTCTGTACAATTTCGTTTCGTTTCCAGTTGGTCGCTGGCTGGGTAGACGCTGACTCGATGTTAGCTGCGGCTCGGGCACGAATATTAACGTAAAACATAAGAGCAAACACTTAGCTCCCTTCTCATGGTATTCATGGCGTCACTGGTATCTTAACTACACTACCTCTTACTTATACATGACAAGGAATAATGCACCTGATGCGGAGGCCAGCGCCAGAGGGTCCCACCGACCATGCGCAGGTCCTGATGATAACGGTAGCAATACAGGTCCTCTGCCATCGCATCAGTCAGAAATACCACGACCCCTGAAATAAATATACCACTCAAAATGCTGTAAAAATGTCCCTTAATCATCTAAATAAAGTTAGCCCAGATTTAAAAATGTTTGATAGGATAGTTTTGGAACGATAAACTTTCAGGTACATTTAACAATAAGGAATATAGAAAAGGATAAAGAAGTAAATCATTGAAGCTCATGAGACTGTTCAAGCTAAAAAGATGTCTTGACATCGTTACACTACCAATTAAATCTCTATGACGATAGAACTGTCAAAGGAGCCAAACAATGACGTTATTCAAAAGACTCAGAATACAGTCCTAAGAACACACCACATGATAATACATCTTGTATGTATGTACGTTGAGAAGACATGCGGGTGAAGCGCTGTTGAGTATAATACATCATTGTCATACCACAGCACATGGTGGCATTTGGAAGGAGCATATAACAGGAGACATGATGGTCTGTGATGAGGCTATCTACCGGGGATACAGTAAAAGTGGCCTAAAATCCTGATCTATATAGACAGAAACAGAACACTTAAACAAAAGGTTACTTGTCAGGGGGTGACTGATACCAGAGTTAAGAACGACCTGGTCTTGAAACAAAAGTGTACAGTATACAATTTCTTACTAGTAAATAAGGAGGACTGATTGCTGGACGACCTGGTCTGTTCGCATGGTTCAAAGGCTTACTAGTTCACACGCTGAACGCTGGGAAAGTGTTTCCCTAGAACTGAGTTTGGTGGCGGCCAGAACAAGCTGATTTGTGGACAACAGGTTGGTCTTTCATGAATAAAATATGGATCAGTTCTGATATTTTTACTTTACATAAATTTGAATTTGATTTTCGGGGAGCGTTTCATCGGACTTTTCTATCCAAATTCTCGCCAAGATATGGAAATGATGACCAAATTCCCTTTGTATTCATGACTGAAGAAAGCACTGCGTTGAAAGCTGTCGATTTAAGAGCATTCTTACTCGTTGAAAAGTAAGACCTACCGTTTGAGGACGACGAAAAGTAGTGCTTGCAAGCAAAGTACAAAGTCACGTAAATCACTGTTTGCTTTACACTGATCTTTAACATAGGTAATCTGCATTGCCTATTATACGAGCACCTTAAAATGATAGAGGTATATTTTCTGTACATGGAGAACAAAGAATTTCAGTCGATTTCCTCTGTGAGGCATAAAGACAGTTTTCTATTATTCCTCTCGAATACCAAGGTAAAAGTTATAATCTAGTGTAAGCTGTTGGGATAATCCCAAAAGACTGACTTGCGTGATGATCTCGGATTACCAGTGTACAGGCCTAACTTGGCTGGAAGAACTTCATTTTACACTTGTCATGAAAATATAGCAGTATATTACCACACGAAGAACGCAAAGGAGAACACAGCCGTAAATGATCACTGCACATAGTTACATTTAATGGAATACGACATACATAACATATCATGTGGCGGCAGTGGGCCTACCGTTGCGAACGCTTCACTTGAATCAGTATTGCCATAAAAACCCTTAATTTGCACGAGATGAAGGCCAGCTTGGATCTAAATGATGCTCTGATTTACTTTTGTATGCAATATCTACCAGTGAATGTCATTTGTACCACATGAGAGGACAAGTTATCCTTGGTTATTCTCGTGTTGCCTTTGCTTACATCAGAGGTGAAGCTGCAACCATCTGCCCGTACCACGAAAAATTCAATGTATGTGAGAATGGTGTAAAGGATGCATTATCAGAGGTAAGAAATACATTCGAAAGAAAAGTCAAGTTCTGAAAGCAAGTGAAGGAGTATTTCGTGGAGCAGGGTGATGGGGGCTATTGTGGTGCAAGACACCCAAAGGCTAAAGAAAAAAAGATGTCCAGAGATGACTCGTGCAAAGACATCTATCAAGAGATCTTTGTGTTGTTTAGCGACGCGCTTATAGAACTCGCTGTAAAAAAACACTATCCATTAATCGTTCCTCGGCAGAACGTCCTTGGGGCCTCAGAATCGAGACGTGGCCTTGATGGTCCACTTCTTTAGACGCGTGTGACGAGGACGAGACTTTGCTGCGCCACAACACCTGACGCAGAGGCCGCACCATCAACCCTACATGGTCACTAACAGCCAACCACACCCACCGGGAACGCCACACCTTCATCCAAGATGCCGGTCACACCTTCAGCGACCATGAACGCCGGATCTTCACCTTCCATGGAGGGCGAAGACAACAACCACGCACAGGCACCTTCACTTACAGTTCATTCCACTCCCGTACCTGCCTCGGATGACGTCACTCGCCATACGCAAAGTGTCCCCACTAACCATGCCTACCAAACCCTGGCACATCAGGCATGATGCAGTATTTATACCACTCCAAACAAACAAACAAAAAGAAAAAAAACTCTCCCGTCATACACGCTATACTCTTATTTACCATTCATAACAAGTGATGCCTTCAACCAAGAGTCATGTAATGCCTCCTAACAAGCATATCAAACTGTCCCCTTTCCCACAAAGATTTACTCTGATGTCATTTAACCATGCATGCCACTTATGACCATGTATACATGCTGTCGCAAAGCAAGCACTGCACTGCATTACACTGTCACTTGTCACCAATGCCACAATGTCACCTACTGTGTACACTATATTGTTACTTAACATCCATGCCACACAGTCACCTACCATTCATGCATACCATGCTGTCACCTACCATGCATACCACACTCGCATATCATGCATACCCCATTGTCATCTACCATGCATACCACACAGTCACCTGCCTATTTTCTTTTTTTTTTTTGTTTTATGTTACAGACTCCAACAGAAAAAATACAGACAAAAGTCCACATCAAGGCCAGGCCCTCACTGAAATGTAAAGAGTTTAATGAAAGGAGAAAAGAGACAAAGAAAAGTATTTACGAATATTGTAGGAAGTGAACAACGTGTTTCTTTAAAAAGTGCTGAGTCATAGCCATTGGTAAAGACATGAATGGGTAGAGAGTTCCAAAGCTTTGAGGTATAACGAAAGGAACAGTTATCAAAACGGCCCATCCTTGAGTTGCCAACGGCCACACAGTAGTCATGTGACGCAGCAGCTTGCCGAGTATTCCGTGGTCTAGCTAGTGGTGGGGGCACACAAGCAGCCAGCTCACGGAAGCAAAAAACAAAATAATACCTAGAGAAAGGGAAAGTGAACCAACATTGCGGCGTAGGGCAATGGGGTCAAGTTTTGAAGTTAGCCCGGAAGAGTTCTTAAATATGACCGCTCTCGACTCATTTCTGTCGTCAAGTAAGGATGTAGAGCTAAAAGCATCCCAGATGTGAGAGCTTATCTCCAAACAAGGACGGATTAATCCTTTGTATAAACGGAGGATCTGTTCGGAAGAGAAGAAAGTTCGACGTAACAGGACCCCCAATTAAATTTATGAGTGTGGTCAGATGAAGCAACTGGGGTCAGAGATTGTGTAGCTACAGCGCGAGGGATTAGAGGTGAAAAAGAGATCCAGAATATTAGAAGAGTGGTCATAGCGGTCAGAAATATGGGTGGGGTGGGAGATAATTTGCTCTAGGTCACTGAGAATGGAGAATGTGAGGGCTTCAGTCCCCCTACCATCCGTTTGGGGGGTAGTTCAGCCGTTCCCTTCGTTAAACGTTGATATCCCCGAGGTAGTGAAACGAAGGAAAACGGTGGTGGTTCTAAGACAGACCTTGAGCCAGATAACATCAAAGTTTGGGGACTCAAGGTCCTCGAGGCGTTCAACAGGTGTGTTGATGTTGGAATAAGCAGAGACACCAAGTTTGAACCGGCTTCGTGAGTGGAGGTCATTATTGGATATGAGAAAGTGGCTGGTGAGAACATTAGACAAACTGAGTCTAAATGAGAACTTAGATATGAGGAGAGGTACTAGATAGATGGCGTTCAACAGAAGGGAGAATACTACCATAATGCCACCTACCATGCATACCACACTGTCACCTACCATACATCGCACACCATCATCTACCATGCATACCACAATGCCACCTGACATGCGTAAACCTCCAACCCTCGATGGCAAAGAACGCTTGTAACTTGTGTTCTCGAGCCGCCAGAGGTCGACTGTCGACTCGTCTTTCCCCCCATCCCACCCGAACCCTATCCCCATCCCCCAGATGGATAGTTGGATTGGGTCTGATTGGCACTTCCGTCTCCACACAAGACATCTTGACCAACGAACGAGTGGAGCAGTGACTCAGTGAGAATGTACTAGAGGAGGTATGTGGTTAAGATGGGGTCAGAGCCCACAGTAAACACCATGACACTGAAGTATAGCAGAGTCAGCAAGTCCGCGTACCTACTCGGTTTTCCACCATGTGAACTCAGCAATGTCTTTACCATCTTCATCCTACCTAAGCTCACCTCCACCTCCCCAGCCTGGTCCATCTCACCAACAGTTACACACAGAGGAACAACCTGGAAAGAGTGCAGAAAAGAGCATGCAGAATCATTCTGGGTCCGTCATACACCACCTATCAAGAGGCCCTCATCTCGCTGAACCTGCTCATGCTCTCCGACTGACATCAGCAGCTCACATGGCAGTTTGGCAATAAACTGCCGACACACCCCCACGTCAACGAGACCTCCTTCCACCTCGACGCCCCACCTCCACTAATCGTCGCCCGTCGCCACAGTCGCTTTGTACCACCTCGTGCAGAGCTCGACAGACGGATACACGAACAGTCCAGTATCTTCCGTTGTGAACATCTCCAACAACCCATGAACAATGCCACAATCAAGCAAGCAAATAACTTAATTCTTTGTTAGTTATGTGTATATCAGCTACTGTATTACTGTAACTCAACCAAATGAAACTATTCATTCTGTAATGTTTACCACTAAATACATTACGTGTGTCAAGTACAGTATTACTGTAACTCAACCATTGTATAACTATTCATCTTTTAATGTCCACATAATCATCACTAGATGCGTAACGTACAAACCATAAACTTTACTCGGTAAAGCTTCGTGTATTCCTGCCACTCTGACTGTGTAGATGTACCTCACTCATGCCCTTATCTAAAGCGCAGAAGTGTCCGGCCCCACCTTGATCTTAAGCTCTTTTGTGATTGCTTAATTAGTTAATTTCATGACCGCCCAGCTCAGCAATATTTCAGCTGTGCATTTTCAGCCAGCTGCTGCCTTAATTCAATAAACCGTTCACTATCATTATTCCTCCCATACTGTCAACTGTCATCCATACCACACTGCCACCTACTATGGATACCATATATCACTTAGCTTATGGACAGAACAATCACCTACCATAGATACTATTCTTTAATCCACCGTATCTCAGTCATCTACCATAAATGCCACATTGCCAATACCTACCATACTTGTCACACTGCCAACACCTGCCATCAACAACTCGACTCCCCAACAAACCAAGTCTAGTTTTCTCTCCTCGACGCTACAATCCCCCGGACAGAAACCTGAGGAATGATCATCCTGCCACTGGGTGTATTACCATATTTTTTCTAACCAGTGGAGGAGGAAGAAGGATGGCAGGCCCGGCAAGCCAATGCACCAGCATGAGAGATTTATTCGTAACTGGTGAATCAACTCAAGACACACCTAATTTATTGCAGCGTTTCTTTTATTTTTCCTCCCATTTTCTTTTTCTTTTTTTTTACCTACTTTGCCTTGAAGATCAATGAGGTAATGGAAGGTCCCAGAACGTTATATGCAGTCGTCAGGGAGGCTGGCCAGTGACATCTGGTGGGCGAAAAGTGCTTCAAGTCATAACTGTAGACGAGCCAGTTGGGCTGAATAAACTAGATGGCTGCGCGGGTATTCAAGTGACCTTTCTGGTCTCCTTCAACTGGGGAGTGCTGTTCCTACATGGGGTTCTCGGCCCACCCTGGGCTGCCTCCTGCGTCGTCATGCCCCCTCCCCCCCACCCAACGCACCCTACTCCCACTCCCCCAAGGCAGCTAGCTACTCAAGCAACCACACCCTGCCTTCCAAGTCAACTCACCCTGTCTTGATCAAGCACCCCTTCCCCCCCCCCCTCTCCCTCCCCAAGCAGAACCTACCATGTCTACCAGTCTCTAACTCACCATATCTCACGAACCAACAGCTGGTCGCAGTCACTGTACTGCCAGCCACCATAATACGGCCTGTCAGCCATGACCAGCGACCAGGCATCACCCCAGCTCCTCCGACACTGGAGACAAAGAGAACCCGGTACAAAATAAGAACTAACGGGCCGTTAACAGACGTGGGAAGCATCGAGACGAGAGACAACGGGCCTTTTTTTTTTTTTTCTAAAGTCGCGGTAAACATGAGTTATGGGAAACCCCCCACACACGCAGGAAGACAAGACTAGCATTTGCATGACCCGAGGGTAGAAGGGTAAACTAGGATGGTGATAAGGTCGGTGGATAAGCGCAGTCATACTGAATATTATACGTAGAGACGATGAACAAAGCAGTGGCGCTAAAGAGATGTACGTGTGTGTGTGTGTGTGTGTGTGTGTGTGCGTATGTTTGTGTGTGTGTGTGTGTGCGTGTGTGTGTGAAGACAGCTGGTCAAAATAAGTTCCATGAGTCTTACATAGAGTGGGCCCCGTCAAATAATGCCGCAGCGCATTCCCAAGACGGATGCCTCCATAGCGCAATTTACTGATGGAAGAGACGAAAGGCAAACAATCTCTGCTGAGTAAGCCCCTTTTTTATATTTATATGTACTCGCGACACTTGCCTCTAGATGCTTCTGGTATTATTGTACAGGGGTACCTAGTGGCAGCACTAGGATCCCGATTCCTCTATGAAAAAATAGTGTTGAAAACTGATAAAAAAACTACTTATTGTAATTGTGAAATCTCACAAGATGTTATGTATGTGTATGACATACTGTAAACTTGATTTGTGTTACATAAATGTTGTTACTTGTGTTGTTGTCAGTATCACTTACTATCCTGTAACTATATATCATGTATTTGATGTATCCTAGACCTGCCTTCCCCTCTGACGGGAGAGGAGACCCGATCCTATGTCCCAGGGCCCCGCTCGGGCCCACCTGTCACCCTCCTGTATCCACGTACTGTACCCAGTGTAAGCTCTGTACTGGCCTCCACCCACCCCCTAGATACGAGTGCCCTTCGCCCATACTCTCACTGAAATGCTTTGTCTGTTGTATATCTAGAAAATAAATATTTTAAAACAATAAATAAGACTAATTCCAACTGCAGCTCACCTCTACCAGTCGCACGACACCACGCCTACCAACCGCGCCTCCACATCTCCATCTGCACTTTAGTGCCACTCTCCAGCTTCACCTTCCCACTGTATCAGTTCCAATTCAACACCACTGGCGTGAAGTTACAGTTGGGGATTTTGTCGCCAGGAGTAAGTAAAGGGCAGCAGGTGGAGGTGAGAAGGTTGAGAGCAGAAGGTGAAGGGAATCAGGTGTAGGGCATTAGGTGGAGGACACCAACTGGAGAGCAGCAAGTAGAGGGGACAGCAGGTAGAGAGAGAGAGAGAGAGAGCAACAGGTGCAGAACAGCAGGTTGTTACATCGACCAAGGGGTACCTGTGTCACCAGTCACTCACACTAGATTACCTTCTAAACGCCACACGTGTCTAGTAACGCCCTGGGGAGTAACTATTTGGCTTTTCCACTTAAGACAAGATACTTGCAGTAACACAGGGCCCTACCATCCCAGTACCTGTTGGTGGCGTAGTGTAAATGGCACCACAAAGTAGAAGTGACCCATCGGTCGCCCTCTTGCTCTGGTAGGAACTGGTGGTGGTGCCTTTGAGCTCTGGCCCAGTGTGGTCAGTTTGGGCGTTATCTGACTGCATCCAGTGAGAGGAGCGGAGCAGAGACAAAGGGTAGCAGGTGGAGGACAGTGGCTACTAGGCAGAGAGTGTGGCAGGTGGAGGATAGTGGCTACCGGGCACATGGTTAGGACAGTTGACCGTGTGACATGATGGTCTATAACCGGGGTGGTATCTGACGGAGGATAGCATCCTGTGCAAATACATGTAGATGGGAACGAGATGGTAAAGCAAGAGGCTTCACCCCACGATGCGCTGCCTCTCTCTCTGTGGTGGGCAAGGGATGCTACCGTAAATCAGCCGCTGAAAGAGACAGAGATCAGAACCAAAGGAGGACTATGTAATGTGGTGGGGATTTCCTGACATGGGACATTCTATATGAAAGGATAGAAAAATTTAGAAGAAGGATTTCAGCTGCTAATCTTCAATGCACGAGTTCAGATACAGTCTGATTTCTCTAGACGACTGAAATCGGATCTCCAGTCTTTCCACAAAAACTTTGCGGATTTAGCCGTAATCAAGCACCGTTTTGTGTATTCTAGGTGATTACTGAAAGCAACTCGAAGATAATTCCAACCCTGTTTTGGTAATGACTTAGTATGCATTTTGGATTTGTAGTTAATGTATCCTTCCCCTCAATGCACTACTGTGAATATGCCTCCACTGAAGTCTATTTGCCATGCCTCTCTGACCACTATAGTGTCAATGTGTCTATATATCTAATGGAAGCATTGAGGTCTTCCTTCGTCAGGGCGTGTAAGAGCGTACAGGAGATGGCCATGGGGAGGGGGGCATACAATTGCCCGTACCGTCTCACAGAAAGGGGACCGAGGAGTGGGGCACATGGTACCATTTCTGTCTGGGTGATCCAGTCGGATGCTTCTCCGTTTAATACCAACAGTTTTTCTCCTTTCTGTGGGCCAGCTGGAGGGCAAAAGGGGAGGGGTGGTAGAGATAGGAAGCTCAGGGAAGGTTAACAGGTAAAGCAGAGCAGTAGCAGGCGGAGATGTAGTAGCAGAAGGCGGCGAGGCGGGCAGCAGGCGGTGGTGGCGTAGAAATTTAACACACGTGCCATAGGACGAAGAGAGGAGGAAGGCCAACGCACCAGGACCTGCATGTTGGGGGCGGAGGAATGTGAGAACGTTGTCCAAAGAATGCGAAGATGTTGAGGAATGTGTATGGCGCGTGGGTGCCTGCTTGAAGGGTGGCTGGTGAAGTAGAGGGGGTGGGTGGCTGGGGGTCGCTGGTGTGGCGCAGGAGTGTGTGTGGAGGTGCGTGGGTAGGCCGTGGGCGGTGATGGGAGAACCGCGGGTGCCACATAGCAGTAGGCTCCAGTCGGGGAGGAGCTGAACTCCACAAGCTTGGTGAGCAGCACCAAAATGACCTCTCTCCTCACGACCATGACACTGGCGCCACGGCAGGACCACACCATCACTGCCCTTGACACTGGCGCCTCAGCAGCACCAGACCAGAACGACCCATGACACTGGCGTCTCAGAAGGACCAGAACAGCACCATCCATGACACTGGCGCCTCAGTAGGACCGGAACTGCACGACCCATGACACTAACGCCTCGGCAGGACCGGAACTGCACGACCCATGACACTAACGCCTCGGCAGGACCAGACTGGCACTAACCATGACTGGCACATAACTATAGGGGTATAACTCTGTTAAGTTGTTTAGGTAAGCTATTCACATCAAAAATAAAAGAGGGATTAATACACTTTTCAAATAGATATAATATCATACAAGAAACACAAGCTGGGTTTAGGCAAGGTAATAGTACCCTCGACCACATACTCCTACTTAAGTGTGTTACTGACTTATCTTTATGGAAGAGGAAAAAACTGTTCTGTCTTTTTATTGATTACGGGGAAAGCATTTGACACAATTTGGAGGGATGGACTTTGGTATAAGATGGTGAAAGCAAATATAGGTGGTAAAGTATTT
>JAYMFT010011998.1:0-16829 GCA_038088735.1 Panulirus argus
GCCGTGTGGTTTACACGTTGTCGCGTTATTTGTGTGTGTGTGTGTGTGTGTGTGTGTGGTGTGTGTGTGAAAAAGAGAGATGCATTAATGTTTCTTCAAATGAATCGTAAATACATACATGATAAAATTTGACTCTAGACAAACCTTACCTCACTTGATGGTGCACCATTATCGTTGATGGAATCCAACACCATAGCCTGTTAATTTAACGCTGACACATTGTAATAATAGACTTAAATACGTACACACACACGCACACTCAGCCTGGCTGTGGGCGCAGACTAGACTGGTGTGTATCGTCTTCTGTCTGAAAACCGAACATATTGTTGCCGCGAGTGACATACATTTCATTTTTTTAAACATATCATGATTCATACTTAGCTGTGAATACGCTTGTTTTCATGGTGCATTTATGATGGTATGTTTGGGCCTGTTTAATCAAATTTATTCAATCCCGTACTGTTTTGATATTTTTTTTTTCCAGTATTCCATAAACGTTGGCAACACTATGTAGTGTTTTCATACTGTAGGCAGGTTTCTTTTTTTTTGTTATTCTGTATTATTGCGTACTCGACGTTATATGTCTTTATCCAGTGCATTGAGAAAGTGCGGATAAAGACCAGATTTTCAGTGAGACATGTAAAACGCTGGTACACGAAGGGTTTTGTCGTTGGTGAGCGACCAAGTCGTCTTCCGTTAGGCGGAGAGGTGAGTAGCCTACTTAACGTTGGGGCTGGAGAGAATTCAGAATGACTCGTGCGGTGTCCATGACTTTCTTTACGTTACGCGTTTTTTCCTCCACGCAAGGTTTATGAAAGAGCAAAAAGCTTAAGCGTTCAAGAAACGAGCCAGCGCTAGGGATAGAAGAAGAAGAGAATGCTTCATTCGCTCACATTCGTTCTCTAGCTGGTGTATATAATTTCTTTTAAAGTTGTTGACGTTGGGGAGCGTTGTTAACTCTACTCACATTCATTGTCCGTCATGTAAACAGCCTCAACCAATTTCAATTCATTTTACGTTTGTTTTAACGAAGGGATTAACTGTGATGTTATATCTCCAACCAAAAAAGATAACTCTTTGCGCATTTCGCAGTTCTGAGCGATTTCTCTCTACACCATATCCGTATCTAGTCTTAACACAACTTACCGAGACGAAAGTGAGAGGTTATTAACCTAAGGACAATTTTCACCAAAATGTCAGGACTAACGCTTAGCATTCATCGCAGGGAGAGAGTACTACAATTGAATAAAAATTACACAGGAAAGGACATTGCATTATATATATATATATATATATATATATATATATATACTTGGTAGCCGTTTCCCGCGTTAATGAAGTAGCGACAGAGACAGACGAACAAAAGCTACATACACTCACTTGCTGCCATGAGTAATGCACCGAAACCACAGCTCCCTACCCGTAACGAGGTCCCACAGACCTTTCCATGGTTAATCTAGGGCGCTTCAAATGCCCTGGTTCAGTCCAATGACAGCACGTCGACCCGTGCATACCACATCGTTTCAGTTTGTGTCCCGTCCACGCCTTTCACCTTCCTGTATGTTCAGGCCCCGATCGCTCAGAGAATATTTCACTCCATCCTTCCATCTCCAGTCTGATCTCCCCATTCTCCTTTTTCCCTTCACTTCTTACACATTTCCTCTGTCAACTTCTCCTCACTCACTCTCTCCATATGTCCAAACCATTTCAGCACACCCTCTTCAGCCTTCTCAGCCACACTCTTTTTATTACCACACTCATCTCTTTCCCTTTCACTACCTACTCGATCAAACCACCTCACACCACATATTGTCCTCAAACGTTTTATTCCCAGCACACCCTCCCACACTCCTCTCGGTCTCATCAGAAAGCTCACGCCTCGCATCCATACGATGATGTTAGGACCACTGCGCCTTCAGACTTGGCCATTTCTTCCCACCCCAGATGACGAACTCCCTTTCCACAACACATTCTTCCCATCCTAGGAGACCCTTTCATCTTTGAGTCTCTTGCAGCGCGTGCTTCTGTCTGGAGAAAGAGATGGCCAATCGAGTAAGTAAGTGCTCAGTGTCTTCGTTGGGGTACTAGAATCGTGGGAACGAAGAAGGGTCTTGAGGGATGTTGAAGAAACTGTTTGTAATGTTGTAGGGATGGATGGTGTCTGGAGACTAGACAGGAAAATGTGACTCGTGTTATTCTAAACAGCGAGACAATGATCCTCCCAGTACGATCCAACCTCGGTATTTCTATGCAACAGCACTGGACCCCTCGCAACCCCCAACTACTCCTTAACTTGCCAGCAACCCACGAGAAACGTACCCTTGCCTCACACTCCAGCAACCACTGCTCACAGATCCCCCAGCCATCAACATAACTCGAGCAAGACAAGACACACGCACCCTGAAAGTATCCCGACTCCGTCTTCAACTCCAACCCACTAGACATACACACATCAGAAATCACACTCCCCAGACAAACACGAGTCACACTCCATCGTCTAATACCTATCCTTACAACACTAAATACATTGGTTTTATAAATATGTATACTCTCCCTATAGAAATAACTTTTCGTTGTGTTAACGCAAAAACGCAATAGCTCTACTAGTTCACTCTCCTACATACCTACGTATCGAAATGTACATTCAGAATGTCGTGTTCTTACTCCCTGTCATCTCATTCATAATTGGTTAACCGTCGAAACGGTTCCAGCTTCTAGGCCCCGCCGGTGGGAGCCAGCCATCCATCCACCTGGTGTTATAAGAAGACTTAGCGGTGCCTGGTAACCGTCATCCACGCGCGGGTTGTCTTTCATGAATTCATCCATCCGGACGACACGAAACTTCAATACATTTGTGAACGTGGCAGAGTTTCCGCCTCTAAGTCTCTTCTCGCACGGCACAACGCTCGGATGAATCAAAACGGCGAGATCACAGTCAAGAGTGCCTCCGTCAGGCAACGGACATAGCCATCCGCACAGGCAATGGGAGACTGCGTGTGTGTGTGTGTGGGACAGAAAAGAAGACGACGAGGAAGCGAGCGCTCGGTAAGAAAGAATGAAACGCAACCTGTAATAAGTCGGGAAGAGAGTCACTCTAATGAATACACCAGCACACACACACACACACACACACACACACTCGCATGAACATTTTATTGTGGCAAACTTGGGGTGTAAATACGAACGTTAGATGTGAGAATTTCGCCAGGAACTCTTTTGTCGTAATGAGGAATGTGCCTATTATGATATATTGATTCCTTTAGAATATAATTAACAAGAGATAGAAAAAGTAGATACGTGAGGTTAAGTAAATCAAAATGTCTGCTGGGGAAATGTTACATTACGTAGTAGTGTAAGAGGCCAAAAAGAAATTAAAAGCTTTTGCTCTATCACTATTAGGTGACTGCGCGATGACCAGTTAGACAGTCAATGGATGGGCTGTGCGATGGACAGTTAGACAGTCAGTGGATGACCTAGGCAAATCCCCACCACAACAGCAGTGCGGTCCGCCCGCCATCTGCACATTTCTTAATTTTTTTTTTTTCCTCGTACTTTTCCCTTCTTCTGCCTCGTCTCTCCTCTTCATCGCCCTCTTTACTCAGACATTACTTTTACCACTACTGCTGCTGCTGTTGCTATTACTACTACTTCCGATAATGCTGCTACTACTGCTAATTCCACTATCTTTGCTGCTGCTGCAGCTACTACTGTTACTACTATCATTACTGCTGCTGCTGCTACTGCTGCTACTACTACTGCTAATACTACTGCTACTATTGCTGCTGCTGCTGCTGCTACTACTACTGCTACTACTACTACTACTACTGCTGCTGCTGCTGCTGCTGCTGCTACTACTACTACTACTACTACTACTACTACTACTACTACTACTACTACTAGTGCTACTACTGCTATTACTGCTAGTGCTACTATTACTACTACTGCTGCTGCTGCTACTGCTTCTACTACTACTACTAATAATAATAATAATGATAATATTATTCATATATTCAGCACTGTTGTCGCTTCCTTCACATTTTTTTTTCCTAAGATATAACATCTCTGCTCTTGGTACACAAGAAGCCAGAAAGTCAACAAGCAGCTTCAATGTTCCCTGGTGCTGTGAATGGAGTGAAATAGGGCGTTATAAGCAGCCTGGGGATACCAAGGAAAGGTCTGTTGGGCCTGTTATGGTTAAAGGGCATTACACATGACAGCACGAGAACGCATGTGAGCGAATGGTGGCTTTCCTTCGTCTGTTAACATTATCCTTAGGGATAGAGAAGAAAGACTACGCTCCACGTATTCCCTGCGTTGTCGAAGAAGGCGAGTAAGAGAGCCGGGAGCAAGGGTAATTCTTCCTCTTTCAGTGATACATTCCAAAGTAAGGCACAGGGAAATGGGCCATAGCTAGGATATTTTCCTTTCGGGCACAGTCATCTGTTTTGGACACTACCTCGCTCGTGCAGGAAATAACAAACACGCGTGAAAGAAAGAATATATATAATGTGTGTGTGTGTGTTTAGACATACAAGTTCCAGATTTTATTATTCTCCCTTGCTTTTTCTCCTCAGTGAATCTCAGTATGTGGGAACGAGGCGTTAAACTAACCTCCATAAACATTATCTTCCTGAAATTCAGCCACGATTACCGGTAGAACACATTCTCGGGATCACCGCCTCTTCTCCTTACATATATGCTCTCCTGTTTTCACTACACTTTTTCCACTCCTTCAGTGAGGTGGACAAACAACGAGGCTTTAACCATCCACTCCGAGCCCCGTTTTTCAATTTCCAGAACACGTTACCTCCGGGTAAAGCACTCAGCCCTAGGGAAGGTAAACTTCTACTTGGTGGAATTTCTAAGAGATGTAACACACAACCACCCCTGGGGCTGAATATCAGGTGAACCAGAATATCCCTGGAAAGAAGACGCTGGACGAGGATTCCCTCTTAAGTATTCCATATTTCTCGAGTAGACGACTTTTAGGAAAACCATCAAAACAGTTCTTTCATAAAATGAATAAACAGTTTTTGAATAAAGAATGGGGCTTTTAGAATAGTACCATACATTTTTGAATTTTTTCTTTATCTTTTAAAAGCCTTTGATTTGCGAAAGTCTTTAAGTAAATGGAGACATTTAATATATATATATATATATATATATATATATATATATATATTATGGACCAACCCTTGAGGGAGTATGAACAGCTGGGTTGACTGTGGACTGACTGCTGCAACCAGGATTCGAACCTTGCGCCCGACCCCAGTCGGCCCGTGGATATCCTAGACATAGTGATAACTAACCGTAATCATTTACTTATTTCTTTATCGGAGAAAATGTCGACGGTGTTGAGAGTGGTGGTCTCCATCATTCATCATGGCAACCACTCCTTTCCTTCACTCATTTATTTTCTCCCACTCGCATCTCTCAATTTACATAAGACATGACAGCTCGCCTGAGGGGATGTTTTCGCATGGCTGGTCATGTGGGATGATCATCACCAAGGCAACCCACTCTTTGCGGCCGTCCATATTGGATGCTCCTAACGCACCGGCGAGTTGCATAAAAGGACAGCAGCAGAAGTTCTTGGAAATTCTGTTCACGGTCGTATATTTCTTATCTTGCTCTCACTTTCCTTCCAGATACCCAAGCACCAGGTTGATGGGATTCTCTCCTTTTGTACAGGGTAGTACAAAATACTACGATCAAATTTCACGACGGAAATGATTAAAAAGTGTCAGTCACAAAATCCGGAAGTGTTATTCATTCATTAACAGCATAAATTAGTTATCAATAACGAACTGCAGTTTTTGTAACGAGTCTCTTAATTGGACGAGCCGTGCTGTCCATCGTATGGGGAGAAATGCGAACCGAGGTCGTTGGGGGATCTTTACTTAGGAAGAGAGTCGGTTGGTCGTCTAGTCGTGTCGAGGCTGCTGCTGCCTTGTTAGCGTGTTGGTGGCTTCCAGGCCAACACAGCACACCCGCGGGTCGTCGACCACTACTGATCTCTGCCCCTTTGATCTTTTGAAGCTCAGAAAGGAGAACTTACTTTACGTAACCTGGAAGTTGGCTATTTTCTTTTCTCTCTCTCTCTCTCTCTCTCTCTCTCTCTCTACACGCATGACGTTTGTCGCTACTCTGTCTCGAGGATGGATAAAGCAATTGCCAGCGCGCTTAAAATAGGTTCATCTTGACACATCTTAGCCTAGCTATAGTTGTAATGTCTGAACGATAACTCTTGGGTAGTCAGAAGCAGCGTAGGTGACGCTGTCTCTGTCTGTCCGAAACTTTATATAATCGCCTAAATACGGTTGTATTGCCTTCCCTGTTAACTATGGTGGAATCGAGAGCCTTTCGTCACTTTAACTCGCTATAAGCTGCAGTGTTGCTCTTCTCTCTTGGTTCTAGAGGCTTGATTTCCGTCACTGTCCATGGCGACCGACAGCTGTAGGATTGATCATTTCAAAACCACCACTTTTTTTTTTTCCCCCCCACCTGAGACGTCTGTGTTCTGGAGTTCTCTTCCTCCTCTCGTCTTTCTCTCCTCCTGTAATCTTTCCACTTTTAATGGTAAAGGCTATGACCATATGTGGAGCCCTGATTGAAATGAACATTCTTTTGCTAATTAATTATTCCTTTCACCCGAGGTGGCCTTTGTGTCTGGGGCACACTTTTCCTGCTGCTCGTTCCATTAGTCACTGATAAAAGAAAAAAAAATCGTGGAATTCAACTTCATTTTGGAGGACTCTCTCTCTCTATATATATCCGTCCCTAAAAAGCATAACTTACCAGCAGAAAAGATCCAGTATTGAAAAGTTATGCTGTAGAAGTCCAGCCTAGCATACTCTTGTCTCTCATTCAATCCTTCGTTTCTATTGTCAGGTTGGTGTCCCGGAGGAATATTGCTTAATGCATTCTGATCTTTTACAAAGAAAATTTAAATAGTTGAGAATTTATTTGTGCTTTAAAACACATTTCACTTTTTGTTGCGGATTTTTCTTTTTTTACATTTTTCGTGTATTTAGCGTAATGAATTATTATTTTCCTAGAAATTGAGAGAAGCTGGATAGAACAAACCTTTTTTTTTCTTTAGAAATTTTCAAATCCTCTTTGATTTACATCTATAAAAATTTGGACAGTATGTTCATTGAAACACACCATTGCTCGAAACAAACATTACGAGTACTAGGATGGAGTGATATGGTTCGCTCACTAGTCTATGTCCGATGGCCCAGTGTTGGTCACCTGCACCTAGTGGTGATTGTTATCAAGTACGAATATCAAGTTCATTCTCGGCAATAGAATATAATCTTGGTCTGCATTTCAGACGTGATCAAACACCTGCATCTTCTGTTGCAATGCCATGAAATGCTTGTTCAGGATCCACAAGCGTTTTCACGTTTTATTTTTAAGTTCAAAATATTGGCTTTCACACCAGTAACGTGATACGAAAGTGTAAATAGATTTCCCTCTTGTGTCAAAGCGTATGTTGCTCTTTTGTTTTATGCTGGATGCTTCAGTCTCGGACAAAAGTCCATATCAAGACAAGGCCTTAATTGAAATATAGAGGGGTTAGCGAAAGGGTGGGGGGGGAGGGAAGACGTTAAAAATATATACCAGTTTTGGAGGAAGTGAAAAGCATATCTTTTATCTTGAACGTCTGAAGAACGTATTCAAGATTATTTCTGACAGGTGATTCCAAAATTGACGCTGACGGCCTTGTCAGTCGAGAGGCTTAAACCCTAATTAATCAACAAACCGACAACGGCTATGTACTCTACGAAGGCGTATATGGTCTTGGAATCATCCTTAACACCTAAAAAGAAGCTGTTCATGATTTTTTCGTGTGGTGGTTATGATTTTGCTTGACTGCCTCAATGACCCTGGCAGTTGACAGGCCGAAGCCTCAGCTAACCAGTCAACGAATCAGTCGGCCTTCTAAGAGAGACCCCGTAGGAATAGTTAAAAACTACATGCCAAAGCATTGTAGCTGGTCAGAATGTTGTGGTAAACTATGGCGTCATGAACTGTGACGAATGCTTGATACAACAGAAAACGAAGCAATCTCCTTATGACACCCTGAATATTAAAGGTTATCGGGAGTGAGACTCGAAAAGAAACAGCAAGTGTGCGGGGGCACACATGCAGCCACTTTTCGGGAGCAGTAACTAGAATGATATCCGTAGAAGAGGTATAGAGAACCAACCCTATTAGCACAGGGCAAGCGGATGGTGATTTTCTTCATACTGGACCGTAAGGTGGTCAGCTGGCGACTGCATCCTTCTTGCACCTTGTGCAACCAGTGTAGTAGCCCTGTTCCTTTACGCTTTGAGGTCAAATTGGAAGAACTGATAAACTAAACTGCCCTGAACATGACGTCATACTAAGTAAGATTGCAGAGCTAAGAAGCTCCTCAGATCAGTCCCTTTGTACAATCTGAACATCTGCTCAAAAGACGAAAATCTTTGTCATCTGAACAGGATCCCCTGTTTCTTACAAGCAGAGAAAGGAATTAGCTTTTGAAAAACTCGATGTTTTAGTAATAGGTTGTTAACGTGATATCAGGTATGGTATGTCGACTGGTGGCACCTGAGGGTATGGAAGAGTTGTGAACGGTTTTAGTAAAAGAAATGGGAAGGTATAAGGTTTCAGAAGTATTAAAACTTTAACTAGGTCACGTCTGCCCCCACTGGATTATCTCGTCGAAATCTGAGTTTACGGAGACGACAGACAGCCCAAGCGAGGGAAGATGGAATGGATCTAAAAGACGTGGAGGAAATCGGCAGAGATCAGTCAGTCCTCAGTATTATGAGTGCATCTCTCTCTGTCTCTCTTTTTCACCGAAGAAAGGAAGTCATAGATAGAAACGGAGAACCTGTCATTAAAGCTTCGATTTATCGACTCCTACAAGGAAAATTTACCCAGATCGGAGGTAAAGGAAGGGTAAGGAAGCTGTTCGTCAGACAACCCGCTGATATGACCCCTGCTAAAGCAGCAGCTCGATGATTCGACTGTTGCCGTCACTGACATCTCTCTGGAGCAAATGATCAAAAACATCAGACCAGTCCGATATTAGTTCCCCCCCCCAGCTGGAGACTGAAGGACTTCAAAGACTGGAAGGAAACCACGGCGTGAACTGTCTAGATAATGAGGTGGACGTCGAGTGGGTAAAGGTCTTACCCAGGCACTCATCTGAAGGTGAGATAGAAGTATGATCAAATACAGCAAAAGTCTGCAAATACGGCTACGGCTTTGAGAGATGTCTCTAGCGAGAGTCTGCCGAAGCATAACAGCAAGAAGAAATCTTGCAAGAGAGGGCGTAAATCATACTGTCAGTTTCTTTTTTAGCACAAGTAAAGTGCTCTTGAACGCGTTGCATGTCTTATCTTCCCGATGCCGTTGTAACACAAAATATAAGTATCTTTGGGGCAAATGAAAGCCTGTATATGCATATAGGAGCAATAATATAATAAAATCTAACAAATAATATAGATGTATTATTCACTGTGCATAAAAGAGACATCTGAAATACAAGTTAGTATAAGGCCAGGATTGATAATTATAGAATATGCTTAGCAGCAGAGAGGAACGGTTTCATTTAAGTTACCAAGGCGGATTGCAAAGTGCTAACGCAATATCCCTGCCTTTACGCCAGATCTCGTTTTAGGTATTTTCTGTCTGTCTGTCAGTCTATCTGTCTGTCTCTGTCTCTGTTTGTGTGTCTCTCTCTAGTTCATTATTTCAAGTTCTGGCCGCCTGTTATTTGTGCAGCCCTTCGGGTCCTGGCTCTGTCAATTGATTGTTTTGTGTACATGGTGCAGTTTATTTACTGGGACGGCTTGATCGTATACAGCGCCACGGGTAAAAAATACAAAACATTTCCTTTATAAACCTTTATTTTGTACAAAAATTAGCATAGCAAGAGCATGTTGTCTTGATTTTACAAATTAGAATTCGTTTAGTAATGATACGGGTTTCCCTTCTTTTATTTTATTTATTTTTTTTTTACCCACCCACCCACCCCATATAATCCTTTACAGATCTGGTTAACACGGGACTGGATACACTTACCTAGTAGTTTTTGCCTAAGGTGAATGACACTCCGCATTGCGTACATGTATTTCCGTACTATCAAGACACACACACCAACATTACCATATGGATTTATAATGAGACTTGGCTTAACATTAGAGTCTAGTAAAAATAGCATTTAAAGCGTGCAAGTGGAGTTCAGAATTTTCAGGACGGGAACAGACGTAAGTTCAAAGGTCAGCTCAGCATCACGTTAATGTAACAGTTAAAAAAAAAAAGAAGAAAGAAAACGGATGGCTACGTAGATGTACCTGATTTGATTAAGACGAAACTAATCGAAAATTGTTGTAAATCCAGGATGATAATGGATGGAGTACAGTAAACAAAAAATATATCGTGTTGGAATAACTTATTGGTTTAAGAAAAAAAAAAAAAAGAACTATATAGAGCACAACAGAAAAATGCAGACACCTTCAATACCATTGGATTAATATTTCCTAGAAGAAAAGAAAAGAAAAAGAAAAAGAAACTGTTTTGAAGATAACAAAAACGTCATAAAATCCAAAGCTCACTAGGTGTAAGACAACAAAATGTTCGTTGTGGTAAACAGTCGAAACTTGTGTGTTTCACTTTGAAGGAAATCCGATATCTTTTTTTTTTCTCCATCGGTTAAGAACTGTAGCTGTCGCCAACACTTGAGGGGTGAGTTCTCATTATTATTATTATTCTTTCTCGCAGCACACGGCAGTTTGTGTAATGTACATGTATGATACATTTCGTACAAGAATGACTCGCAAGCAAGTTGGCTGTAGGGAAGAGGCTTTAGGTACACGATTGTGGACTGGACGACTCTGGCGTCCGCTGATGTGAGTCCAGAAGAGCTGTGATGATCCTCAGCCGTCACGGCGTCGCTCAGGGTGTCTCAAGAGCGCGAGGGAGATGAGAGCCACGTTGGCAGGCAGGTGCTCATGTTGGCAAGAGATTTTTGGCGTGTTAACAGGTCATGACGGCTGGTGGTTCAGCATGTTGTTTGGCGGCGCAGGTTCTGATGTTAGATAGAGTTCATCCGTCCTGCCTGGCAAGCGCTTGCTCACAAATCACAACGGATGTCAATCAGGTTTTTTTCTTTTTATCTGTTTTTCTCTTTCGAAAGCTTTCCGTGGATACTGAGTGGCGTGTGACCACATCTTGCTGACTATTTGTGTTTCTTTATGTGTGTGTTTAGTTACATGTTGGTGACGCCAGCCTCCTCTTCCTCCTCCTCTTCTTCCTCCTCCTCTTCCTCTTCTTCCTCCACCTCTTCTTCCTCCTCTTCCTCCTCCGCTGCCTGTGGCTGTCTCATATCTTCGGCTTTGTCACCGGCGCGGTGCTGGGTGCCTGGCGGTGGACGGTAGGCGGCGTAGTTGTGCGGGAGGGCGTTCTGAGCGAAGAACTCAGAGTAGTCCTTCTGGACCTTCTTGGGCTTTATCAACTGACGAACCTGCAGGAAGAGACAAGGGTTTTAGAAATTGGTGACAGGAGGACGAAACGATCGTTCTGTCAACAAGCACGGAACGAGAATGAAAACAAGCATGTAAAGTACTTGGTGCTTAAAGTCGATTGGTCTTTAAAGCTCTGAAAACGCGGTTGAATGTCCGCGTCCTTCACACTTGGTGTAACACTCCATCCGTTCAACACTACCCTCCAAGTACAGTGCGTCCGTTTTCCTCACATTGGTGCAACGCTCCGTCCACACTCCTCTCACACTCGGTATCCGCGAGGCATGAGTACGCTCGATCCCTATCTGTCTCATCAAACTACCCCCAGGTGGTGTTCATGCAAGACAGCCTAACCAGGTAACCTCACTCCGGATGGCTGTCATGCTGTCCGCCTCTTTGATCAGTGTTAGGAATGCTGTTCCTATCACAGGTTCATGCAGGTATAATACCTGCTGTCATTAATGTTTTTCGAGTTCTTGAATGATGTACATCGAACGATTACACGACAAAAATCCAAATGCCAGTGAAGATTCAGTTTTCATAATCGGGCGTTTTGATTTGTGTGTGTGTGCGCGTGTGCGTGTGTTTTCAAACCTTAGGCTAAGATTCCTCTCCGGGTATGACTCCATCCTCATGTAAACATTACTTTATACTTACCCAAGATCTATCAATGACATCCATCATGTTCCCCCTATCAGCTATTCTGAGCCCTGTACACATGTGGTAGGTCCATCCATACACCCAACCACCCTGCCTCTACACCGCACCGCTCTTATCTCTTAGGCAACTCCCTCTCTCAGGCCTCCAGAGGCCTTTCATCCCAGCCAACTCCCCCTCTCAGGGCGCCAGGAGTCTGCCAACTCCAGAGGTCTCTCATCCTGATCCCTTTTTTCTCCGCATCCTATTCCTTCACCGGTCCTCTCCAGACGCGCCACCGCCTCCTCATGCCCCGCCTCCAGCGTCCTTATCTACCCATGTCTCACCTCCGTCTGAATAGGTTCGAAAGCGCCCCTAGGAGGCCACTTGTCATCCCCCCGCCGCCTGATGGGCTGGCTGATCTTGAAGGCTGGCTGCGACATCACCACCTGCAAAAGAGGAGAAGAGACGTAATAACACGGGTCATGACGCCTGTGCTTCAACATAGCTGACAAGGAAGGGAAGGTGCTAATGCAAGAGGGGAAGTCCACACTAAACCACGCTGATATGACAAGGTTATAAATGGTATTATTATTGTAAATTTGCCTTCGAAGCAACACCTGGGCGATACACGCTTGTAATGACTAATGCATTACGTATTCCTCTCCTAAAGAAAGTGGAAAGATGGTCATTGTTGGTTTCTTCTCACTGTTGTAACGTTTTCGTCCACGTTTCTCTGACTTTCTGTTTACGGTTCAACTCTTTTGTTTTCGTGAGAAGTCTCGTGATTAGAAAATAGCTAGAACAAGGCCTTTATTACCCCTGTGGTTCATCCGCACTTCCATAAAAGATGAACAACTCGTTATAATTCATTGAAACGTTTAAAAACGTACGCGGTTAATCCAGTGATTAATATCACGACATATTAGTCACATTCAGATCCTCGACAGTAAATCTTTATTTAACATTAGGACGAAAATGTTCAGGAAATTTCATATTTCATATCTCCAACGAAATAGACCAAGGAGTATTTCAAGCTTCCTTCTTTCCCTTCCTCCTCTACTGTACCTCTGTACCTTCCTGCCTACTGTATTGTAACATCTCTTCCAACTGTATTATGCCTGTACCTCCCTGCCTCCTAATCAGCATGACTGACTAACAACAGCTGGGCAAATGTTTATTGTGACTTGGGGACCTATGCAAGAAAACATGTTTTTCAAGAGTAATTATTAGACTTTTCTTCTTCATATACACTTAATGACTACGCAGTCTTATGCAAATTATACTGGTCCCTCGAGCGACTTCCAAATAAGAGTCCAGATGTTAAATAAGATTAAAAGATCTTATATACGTCATCGCGTTGCTAACTGAAGAAAAAGTACTACCTATTAGATTTTTTAACCGTCCAAATTATATATATATATATATATATATATATATATATATATATATATAATGTTTCCTGACTCTGCCTGCTTGAGGTTGCATCAAGAGATAAAACTCATCTTTGACGAGGCTATATGATTGGGAGTACAGTCTGGTGAGAGAATTTCCCTCTTCAAATTAGCCTAAATTTCCCTGCAACTGGAAGAAGCACAGTCTTGGGTTACACGAGCCTTTAGAAAGGTCCTAGGTGAGGAGAGAACTCTTGTATAGAAATTGGTCTTATGGTAATTAATATATATATGCTAAAACCCATGCTGTTACATGTAACATCTTCATTTGATACGTATATCCATTCTGAATGTTGCGTAGGGGAGATTCCTAATAATAAAATAAATGTAAGCGTACAGGGAATGACGGGTGTAATTAGGAAATGAGAAAAGCAATCACATGGGAACAAGAGGATATTATAGAAGCAATATTATGGCACGAGAAGTAAGTGATTAAAGAATTGCACCAGCACTGCACAGAAAGCAAGCGGATAGACAAAGGCTTGGTTGAAAAAAGAATAAAAAAAGTTGAGCATCGAGTTTTATTCAAGTGACATATGAATGAAAAGCAGCAGCAACGACGTGAGAAAAACGAGACAAAGAAATTTTATATTCTAGAGTTTGATTCTCGTCAGTTTCAGAGAAATTTTTGCATGAAGGTTGCAGGTAGACATTTCAGCGCTGCTGAATGTTATAGCGGCAGGATAAGTACCATAGCATTATTAAAGTACAAAGAATTTCAAGTGAGACCTAAGTATGCATAAGCATTTAGAGTGATTGAAAGGTGAACTAACTCAGGTGCTGGAAGTGGACTAAAATTATTGAGGACGATACTCAGATAGGAAGGCTCTTTTTGGGTTGGATGAAGTGGGACATAGGTTTAAAGCCCTTTGTACGTATGTGGGTCTTGAATATGAATGATATGCCAAGGGATTACATGGATGTACCCATGTTTAGAACAGACACAAGACAAAAAATGATATTCTGAGAATAAGTCTTTTAAGAAAAGATAGAAAGATGAGACTAAATAAATCCTGCACAAAATAGCGCACACTTTTTTTTTTTTTAAGTTAACACACCTCAAAATTTTGGGATTCAAACTTTTGTTTTCACGAGATATGACAATAAACCCCCTCTCTCCTGGATACCAACTTGCCTTCTGGCTCATAACATCTTCCTCTTCAGTTTACATATATATACCCTTACAGTCTACAGTCAGCCAACATAGTCTCTTTGTGCCCAGTCGGCCACCGCAGTCATGCTGTTCCACTTCATTCCAAACAGTCACAAATCCTTCATGTCCCTTCATGTCCCTTCATGTCACGCATTTATCCTGTCCCTTCAGGTCAAGCAGTCATCCTGTCCTTTCAGGTCACCAAGTCCCCCAATCCCTCGCGTCATACAGTCACCCTTACCTCTGTCACAAAATTACCTTGTTCCTTCTGGTCATAGAGTTACCCTGTCCCTTCAGGTCGTAGTCACCCTTACCTTCAGGTAACACAGTTACACCGCTCCCTCAGGTCTCAGATTAAACCTGTCCCTTTAAGTCACACAGTCTCCCGTCCTTTCAGGTCCCTCAATTACCCACCTCTCAACCATATAGGCCACACATTCACCCTGTCCCTCCAGGCCACACAGACATCACGACGCTACAAGTCACACACTCACTCTTCCGTGTAGGGTCATATTTCCATCCGCTCCATCGAGGTCAGACAATCATCTCACCTGTGTTTAAGGTCAAACAGTTACTCAGTGGCTACCTTGCCCCTTTAACTCGCCACCACCTCTTTGCTTCATACAATGACCCTGTTTGCTCAGCTAACACACAGTCGGCACACCATGATGGTTCAACAGGAACAGGCAAGCTGCCCCAGCAAACAGTTGTCCCATCCCCATTCTTCTCATCTTTCCCCTTTAACTCGTACAGCCACCCTTCCCATATATAGTTTCCCGTGCCTGCCCTTTCAGCTCACACTGTTACCCCCTTATCCTCTCATCTCATATAAGTTTTCACACTTATCCCTTCCCTCCGGCGCACGCGGGCATCCCATATCACTCGAGGTTTACAAGATCGTTTTGCCACTTTGGTTCAGACTGTCATCCCCCTCCCTTCTCGCTTCGTCCAGTCTCCTTGCCCCTTCGGCTCATAAAGTCATCCCATCCATTCAGTCTACACAGTCACTCCACATCGTCTACTGAAAAGCTATTCTCACTCTCCAGTTGAAACAGTCACCTTGTCACTTAACCTCACAACCAACCTACCCTCAGTCACTCTGCACCTTTAGCTGGTACAGTCACTCTGCCCCCATCAGCTTACACAGATATCTTATCCATTGCAGCTACTAACACAGCCTACCCCTTCAGCTTACGTAGTTAACGCTAACTTTTTAGCTGACAGTCACCCTACCCCTTCAGCTAACACACTTACCTTACCCCTTCAGCTAAGAAAATCCCCCCAACCCTTCATGTGCCACAGCTACCCTACCCCAGCTTAGCAAAGAAGCAAGAAAATTACCCTCAGTAGGATTTTTCCCCCTTTTTTTTTTTCATTCTTCAAACTTGAGTTAACTCTCCCGAGGATAGAATCATCCCGGAGGGGAGATGTTTTGAAGATAGTCTTGAGTAAAGGTCACCCTGGTGAGTAAGTTAGCGACGCCTTTGAAATTGACCTGCGAACCTGAAGGGACCCGGATGTTTTCCTCAAATTTATGTCTTCTATATAAGTATTAAAGACTTTTGACTTCCTAGAATTCTAAAGTATATTCAAAACAAGGCTAGAGACTCAAACATTCGCGAAATTCTTTTTTCTCTCTCCTTCAAGGCCTAGAACAAATAACTTACACACCACGACTGCTTTCCACTAATACACTAGATTTCTTTCTTTACCTCTGAACCCTCTTATTATCGACTGATTATTTCTGTCCTCTTTAAAGTCTTTAGACCACAGTCTGTTTCTGTCCTTTCCACCTGGTCACATCTACCTCCTATCTTTCCTCAAAGCTCAACCTATGGCACTTTGCGAAAACGTCATACGCAACTTGCATTCTGGTTTTGCTTGGGACCAACATTGCTTTGCCTGTCGGGATACATCCAGTCGTGCTGACCGCATAGCGGAGATAATCATACGCTGATGACTCAACACTGCATTCATCCACATCTTTCAATTCTGCTCCCTCTTCTTTCACTCGATCTGCGTCTCGCCTTGTCACAGCTTCCACAATAAACTCAGACTTGGACAGGA
>JAYMFT010012009.1:0-16829 GCA_038088735.1 Panulirus argus
TGGAACAGAGAAGGGGCCAAGTGAGGATTTTCCCTCTAAGGCTCGGTCCTCTGTTCTTAACGCTACCTCGCTAACGCAGGAAAAGGCAAATATGTATGAAAAAAAAAATATATATATATATTTTTTTTTTCTTCTTTTTTCATACATATGGTTAACAGCGGATGACATGTCATCAATGGGACAAACCAGGGCATTTGAAATGGTCAGGGGAATCCACAGAAAGGTTTGTGGGGCCTGGTTATGGAAAGGGGACTCATGGTTTGTGAGAGAGAGTGAATGTGGACAAATAAGGCCATTTCTTAGTCTGTTCCAGGTACTATATGTGATGGCAGCCATGTATGAAAAAATTACATTATGCAATTTGTAATATACTAGAGTTTTTAATATTGTACAGATGGGTGGTGTCCAGTGCACATTAGAAAGTGCAACTCATTTGGAGTGTGATTTCACATGGGTGTTTGTCTGATTGGGTGGTGTTTAACAGTGACTTAGGAGGGCATCTGATGAGTGCTTATTGGATAATTTCATAGTATACATATTTTGTCAATGCTTTATCTGGGGATCTTTGTTTTCTTGTGTAGGTGTTGAGTCTTTGTGGTTGTTAAGCTGCTCTGTTTTGTGTGGTTTGCAGCTTTTGTTTTATCTGCTTCTGACATGTGAATAAACATTGCGCAAGGCTCCACCTGCTCAAGGTTACACAGCAAATGGGGAGTCACTTTTGATGAGGTTATATCACAGCGAGTACAGTTTCATCAAAGGACATGTCACTCCAATGGAGTCTACATTTCCATGCGACTGGAAGTGGTGTAGTCTTGGGATGCAGGAGCCATTAGAAAGGTCCTGGGTGACACCAGGCCTCTTTCATAAAAATGGGACCTAGGGGAATCAAAAATAAATAAATAAAAATCAAACAGCTGTGGATGACCAGGCTGGTGAGGAGTAGTATAAGATAGATCGGATGAATCATTTGTAGAGGATACCACAGAATTCTCTTTCTTGTACAAATCTAATACCAGTTAGTGTTCAGGGGGCATTCAGCTTGTCTGCTGCTTTTGTGTTGATGTCTTTTGCATGGGGAGTGATTGTCATGTCTGAGTCATTTGTGATGCCTAAAATAGGCACTGGGAAGATGCAGGATGGATTCACGTCTGTCTGGGGTCAAAAGGGTGACTGAAAACTTCTGTGGAGATTAAGATATTCTGTTTTGAGTGAGCCACTGCTCCAATTCAGTAATAAAGTGTTGCATGCTTCTGTGGTGTGACTATCAGGTCATTTGCATATGAAGGGCATTCATGCTGTGGCAATATGAATTCCTTGCATGCGCATATCAACTTTCCTGAGACCAGGAAGGTCCTGTATATTTCAGACCTATGATACCTGAGTGTGCCTTTATTATCATGGTATTAAGGATATGTAAGACAATACATTACTGTGCTTATCAATTTTTCATTTCATGTTTTTGTACTAACTTTGTTCCTATATAGCTTATAAGGGACCACCTGTGAACCAAAAAATTCTATAATCCAAAATAGCTCGGTTCCCAAAGGAAGGTTCAACCCATACCTTTTTGTTCCTTCTGTTACCAATCATGATCATGGTACCTCTTGTGCTCGTTCAGACTTACAAACTCTTTACCATTTGATCTCTGATTAGTGACTCTCTCAGATGTAAGATCCTTACCTATCCTTAATATTCCTGGGAGGGGGAGTGTAACAATCTATGGAAATTTCCTGTCTACAGTCACAGTATCTGTCAAGGTATATGCAAAAAAAAATTTATGTTGAAGGCTCCAATCTCAGACAAAAGTCAACATCAAGGCCAGGCCTTAATTGATATACAAAGAGAATTATGAATGGGAAAAAGATGAGACAAGGGAAAGTACTTATGAATTTTGGAGGAAGTGGAAAAACCCGGCTAAATTAACTCAGTTACTTTATCATTCCTACAACCTTTTGAATGGCAGCTTCCACAATAAAACAAGGGAATATGGGAGTTGCCAAGGTATGGAATGCCAGACTAAAGACATTAAAGTGTATACTGCCAATAGGTTTTAGTGCTATTCAACTCCTCAATGAGCAAGATCCTAAATTTTTGAAACCTTAAAATTACCCTCTCAGCATGTTAAAACTGATGGGTCTCTATGAAGTTGTTATATCAATTAATTTTACATAATATTTCTTCCATCAAAGGTCAGTCACCTGAAGAAAAAACAGTCCATCCACTTGCAGTTCCATGAGGAACCATGCTCATTCCTTAAGGGTTCTTCTGCCAACTGTGGGCAGTTTTCATGGTTCTCTAAATATCCTCAGATTCTTAAAAAAAAAAAATTATGTTGTAGGCTCCAGTCACAGACAAAACTCCACATCAAGGCCGTGCCTTAATTGAAATATAAAGAATTGTGCAATGGAAAAAGAAAAGACAAGGAAAAGTATTCAAAAGTTTTTGAAAACATGAAAGACCTGTCTTTTGAAATTTGCAAGGTCATAGTTATTGGGAAAGACATGGGAAGCTAGAGAGTTCCAAAGCTTCGACATGTTGGGAAAGAAGCAGGTATCAAAACGGCTCACCCTTGAGTTGCTGATGGCCACACAATAATCATGTGATGCAGCAGCTTGCTGAGTATTGCATGGCCTAATGACTTATAGTGCCACATGACAGCATATATAAAAAAAAAAAAGGTAAATTGGTCCATTATTTGAGAATCTTAATTCTCTGATTTATATTCACTAATTAGTAAAGCACACACTATTAAGGATTCAAGAAAATAAAGATGCAAAAATTATACAAACATTTATTGAGCAATACAACTGAGACGTGCTGATAAATTTACATTACAGTATAAAGTGATAATGCAAAAACACAACGCATCTTTACCTCCTACACACTACTGGTCTCCATGTTGTGGAAAGGAATGAAGCAATTCTTGGTGTCAGTGAGACCAAAAGGTGACTGTATCAGTCAGGCAGAGGGTAACATTCCAGACCATGCGCATCCACTTGGAACAGTGGATGTTGCCCTTCTTTGAACAGTAATTGCAGGTGCAACAGGTGAGGACAAGCAGGTGACTCATTGCAGGATTGTGATGGATACCCCCTGTAGTGGAAACAGGATTGTGATGGATACCCCCTGTAGTGGAAACAGCTCTTGTACCCTTTGAGGCAGGGTCAATACAGAGAGTGATGTGTCTCTGGATTGCAAGGAGGTCTGAGACCTAGATAAATATCTTCAAATACCACCATCTGGGCCTAACAGGTGTCTTGTGCATGTGTGCTAGCATGTTGCTCTTGTCTATACCATTCATAATCCCACTGCATTTGTGTATGACATCCAGACATCACACCTTCTCTGCTAACCTGTATCACAGCATGGTAGAAACAGGTTTGACACCTAAGTCAGTGGAGAGGAAAGTGATCATCTTGTACTTCCACTTTGGGCAAGGGTACTATCTAAAAAGCTTCAGTTCTTGGCTTCTCTTGGATTCTTGGCACTGTCTGTCTCTGCTGAAATGAGATCAAGGAAGCTGATCTGGGTCTTCCTTGTAGTCCCTGCAAACCAACAGCTGTACTGCTCCTGAGTTATTACACAAGTCCAATACTTGCAAAAAAGATGTATGCATAGATGGCAGGCCTCTCTTGGTACCTGATGATTTTGGCAAGGGTGACAACAACCCTGGTGCTGATATTCATTTCTTCCTCCACAAGAGTCAAGCAGGTGTTTTGGGCTGCAAAATCAGTGGCTCCATGGTACATTATGATGTTATGAGTGATACTGTCTATGCTCACCCTGCAGAACAGCTTGTACCCAACTTATCCAGCTTGATCTTTAAGTACTGCTTTAGCATTGCCAGCTTTATTCCCCTTGTATGTGACTATTAACTCATCTACTGACTGCTCAGGAGTACTAGGAATCCTCAAGTAGGTCTTGCTTATGGCATTCACTATTGGTCTTATATTAAAAATTGGTCTCCTGTTCCCATAGCCTCTTCATGTCACTGAAGTAAAGCAGGTTCCTGAGTAGACAAGAGTGCTTGGAGGACATGGTTTCTGCTACTTGAGGAATCTGTGTCTCCAGCGTCCAGTAGTCTTCAATGACTGGTACAGAAACCACTCCCATGTACACCAGAATACCAATGATGTGTCTCCAGTGTCCAGTAGTCTTCAATGGCTGACACAGAAACCACTCCCATGTACACCAGAATACCAATGATGATCAGTATCTCAGCTCTGTGTGTGGGATGATATGGTAACATCCCTCTGCCTGAAATAGAGGTTGGACTAAAAGATGATATGATACACCAGCTCCACAGTGAAGATTTTGAAGTATTGATAGGGAAAAGGATCAAGTCAGGCTTATCCTGCTGGTATTCTGGGAGTAGTGTGTGTGGCTGATGTTCTGCCTCTTTCAAGTCCTTTTCTTCACCTTGGGCAGGAATGGCAGGACATCCTCCTTCTCCAAGAGGCTGGGCCTGACCCTGACAGAAACAGCTGAAAGATAAAGAAGCAGTAACTAATGGGAAACAAGCACATACAAGTTATATATCATTTATACAAATCATTTCAATCAGTCCCTTCCATTATATCCCACCTTTAAATATCCCTCTTCAAATGAAAACAAATATAAATAATCAAATACCACCTAACTTTCTAGTGGGGGAAGTAGGTGACAACTCTTCTAACTAATGTGGGATGTTCAGGAGGCAGTCCTAGTCACATTCATCACTACTGAGGCTGACCTCTAAGTCACTGTCCTCAATGTTTTGCTGTGCCAGTCACTGTGATCTCTTTGTTCTCCCATAGAAAGAACTGCTTGGAAATTGAATGAGAACATAAATGAATATATATGCACCATATAACCTTATCTATCATTACATTTTATCACCATAAATGAGAAAAAAGCTATAGGCAAACAGGCCAAAGATCCCACATGGGATGAGCATGCTTCCCCATAAAACTGGCAAAGAACCTCAATGGGCTTTTCATTTTTTGTTACAAGATTTTCACCAGTTTTCATTGACTAAAACTCACTGTCACTCATTTCCTAAAAAAGGACAACTGTTCAACTAGCACATGCTACGTTTTCATGGACTTACCTCCTTGGGTGTGGGTGTGAGGGTATGGAGAAGAAAAACACCTTGATGCACACCCACCCTGTAAAGTGAAGCACACTATGTGCTTATGCATGGTCTGGGGGTGCCACAGGGGAGGTTGGAGGGCTCTGATTCACTCAGAGGGTGTGGCAAAACTTTTCTCTATTGGCTGAAGGAAAACAGCACCAGAATATCCCGCACGGACAGACTCATAAGCCATTTCAAACATCGTAAAATTAAGTATACCTTGCAGGACATTAATTCAATAAAAGGGTAAGGATTTTTATTTCACAAATGGGAAAACCATATTCAAAGGGCTATAGCATAATGTACAAGATCCATGGGCAAAATTCATATAACATGATGATGCCATGAAAATCTACTTAACCCAAACTGATTAATTATTTCATGCATTAAGACAAACCTGAATTGTTACGGTGGTCAAAGTCAAAAGTCACAGCATACTGCGAACTAAGATGAACATTTCCTTGTAATGCTGAGCCATTCAAGTACAGACGAGCTAAACCAGAGTTGCTTGCATATAGGAGAGTTGCTGGTTCATCTGGAGGGCCTAGAAATAAAACATTAAATGTCTTAAAAACAAAGAAGAGAACATTATTGTCTTTACATTATTTTTGAAAATTTTTAATTTCAAGGTGATTAGCACTGCACACACATTTTCATAACCAAAATATATAAATCTTAAAGCTTTAAGCTATTCTTTTCAATCCCTATGGTTCTAGTTGGGAACTACAGTTCAACAAATTAATTCCCACAAAAGGTACACGTATGCTTTTGATCAACCTTATGTATGTGGGGATGAAACTAAAGATAATACACAGATAATGGACTGTAAGGTGGAATGATAATTTTCTGACATCCAAATAAAAAGCTTCATTAATCAGAACCTTATTCTCTCACAATCAACAGGGCCAAATCCACCGCAAAAGACTAATTTCCAAGTTGTCAAAAAAAAATATATATATAGTACGGTCTTGCTTTTAAAGCCAATTGACTTGTTTTAAAAAGAAAAAAGCTGTGCTATAATGGAGTTCACCAATTACGGAGATTCTTTTGCTATGATCACCTCTTCAAGGGAGTTCACAAAGGGAATGTGTAACAGAGATCAAGATGAATAGATAGATAGATAGATATGAAGAATAGTATAGGAGGAACTAATGAATTATATTTCTGAGAACTGAACTAATTTTCCCATCTAAGTTACACATCAACTGCATATGCAGGAACTTAGCCTAACAACTACCTACCACAAACCTACATCTAATAATTTAGACAATATTTAATGAAAACTTACCAGAAAGTATATAGATGAAGACTTGAGATGGTCACATTTTACACAACATACACATCGACTTAAAAGAGGCCATTACATTACGGTTACACACGGGGCTGCCCTATCCTGAGCACTGACATCCAACCTGTGCCAGGAATGGTACACCCACAAAAAGGCTGTCATTGACAAAAACCTGTGCTAAGCTTAGTATTGGTGAATCTTTACACAAACAAACACACACACACACACAGATAGAGGCGCATGAACTAAATTTATTTGGGATGAAGCAATTCATCACATTTTACACAACATATACATCCAACCCACTACACAACACCTACACATGGGCTGCCCTGTGCCAGTAATGGCAATTTGAGCACACACACCCAACCTATGCTAGTAATAGCACACTCGAGAATGGACTGTCATTGACTATTCTACTTACACAGTCACTGTAGGAAGAGTTCCAGGCAGTAGTCCCTGTTTCTTTCAAGATTTTGGAGGATCTACAGCTCCTGAGGCCTATTATGTACAAGAAAGGGTGGAGTAGAGTATAAAGGGGCCTCTAAGTGGTATATGCTTTAAGATATTCAGTTTGAGAATTTCAAATTTTGGAGTATAAATTGGTGTGGGAGTGGAAGCTTCCCCGGTTCAATTCTTTTTAAGGAAACACCATTTGTAAGAGAGTGAGTGGATAACACTGTGCAGGGAAAAAGTATGGTAAGTTAATGTATGAAAGTACAACTTGCCAAAGGGAAGTGAAATCAGCAAAAGAACAACTAAATTCTCCTCAAACTGAAGGATAATCAACTCAGGTAAGCTTCAATTTCTGTTACTAGTATTACTTAGGTGGATAACCTAAGACCTCTAACACTGCTTTAACCAGAAATAACAGATGAATTGTTACAGGAATTTACCAAAACCAGTCAGTCAAAACCAGATCAAAAATGAGATAAAGAAAAAAAGGCTAACTATAAAAACACCAGAGAGCAAATGTCTCAGGATGTTATGAAAACTTGTGAACAACCAAGATCTGAGGATAAAACAACTATAGCTAAAGTTAAGGAAAGTGAGGAAGCATTTCAAGGATCATGAAGGGAGTCATAAGACTAGAGAGGAACAAAAATATAGTTTAGGGGAGGAGGTTCAGGAAACACCTAACCTTAAGAAAGATGAAGCCATTAAAAAGAAAATAAAGTCTGATGTTTCTTCTTTGGATGTACTAGAGACTGGGCAATTTGAGGAAAAAGTTAGTAACAATATTTGTCAAAGAACTGTTGAAGCATTACTAGGAGCCTTTCATATAGAGGAGAGGCTAAAGGCATATACTGAATCTACTGAAAAAATAGAGAAAACTGTTCAGGCAGTGATACAGACTAACACACACTCAAACTAATAAAAGTAAAAAGAGGGCATGGAAGAACAGAAGGAGCAAATTTGGAAGTAGATCAACAGACTGTGAAGAGTGAGAAGGAGGCACACAGACCTGGAATAACACAAACATAGGTGCACAGGAAGTTGAGCGAAGCAGTTGAAAGAATTCTATGCGCTGTTAGAGATTTAGTTTGTAAGAAGGCTTAGGAAAAAACAGAGGATAAAGGTACACCACCAGCACACCAAAAAAGAGAGTATTGAGAAAGTCAGACACACAAAAGTGGATATTACTACAGTGACGGATCTAGCTGAAAAGTGAGTGGGACCAAAATTAGAAAGATTAGGTAAAAAGGAAATAGCTATAGAAATCACTGAATATTTTTGGATTGGAAGAGGATCATAATCAGACAAAGAGGAAAGGGAAAAAGGAGGAAATGCATATTAAGGGACTGCTAGAAGCAATTTCCGAGATAAAGGAAAGGAGAAGAAAATGAGGTTATAACCAAGACATAAAGAGAGGTTGGATTCAGTGGGATACTCATCAGTGGTATACTCATCAGAGGGATATTTATCCCTTGGGTAGGGGAGGAAGAATTCTACCTCCTTATTCCCTGCATGTTGTAGAGGGCGACTGAAAGGGGTGGGATCAGGGAGCTGGAAAAACCCCCTTCTTGGATTTCAATTTCTAAAAGAGGGAACAGAATAAGGAGCTTGGTGCAGAATGCTCATTCTCTCGAAGACTTAGGCTGGGGTATCAAAATGTGTGCAGATGTAACCAAGATGACGAGAAAGGAGAGATATGTAGCATGTTTGAGAAAAGAAACCTGGATATTCTGGCCGTGAGTGAAACAGAGCTCAAGGGTAAAGGTGAAGAATGGTTTGGAAATGTCTTAGGAGTAAAGTCGTGGATGGGTGAGAGGACAAGATCTAAGGAAGGAGTAGCACTACTCCTGAAGCAGGAGTTGTGGGAGTGTTAGATAAAATGTAAGGAAGTAAATTCCAAATTGATGTAGGTAAAACTGAAAGTGGATGGCGAGAGATGGGTGATTATTAGTGCTTATGCGCCTGGACATGAAAAGGGAAATCAAGAGAGGCAAGTGTCTGGGGAGCAGCTGAGTGACTGTGTCAGCAGTTTTGATGTAAGAGTCCAGGTATTAACTATGGGTGATCTAAATGCAAAGGTAAGTAATATGGTAGCTGAGGGTATAATTAGGGCATATGGGTATTCATTATTATGAATGGAAATGGTGAAGAGCTTGAGAAGCTGTGTGCTGAATAAGGACTAGTGACTGGGAATAACTGGTTTAAGAAGAGAGATATTCACAAGTACATGCATGTGAGTAGGAAAAATGGTCAGCAAGCATTGTTAGATTTCATATTAATTGATAGCCATATAAAAGAGAGACTTTTGAAAGTAAATGTCCAGAGAGGGGCAGCTGGTGGGATGTCCGATCACTATCTTGTGGAGGCGAGGGTGAAGATTTGTGTAAAGGTTTTCATAAAAGAGGAAACAATGTCGGGTGAAGATCTGTAGAAGTTTTTGTAAAAGAGGAAACAATGTCGGGGAGAAAAGAGTGGTGAGGGTAAGTGAGCTTGGAAAGGAGACGTATGTGAAGAAATACCAGCCAGGATTAAGTAGAGAATAAATGAAAGTAAATGAAACATGGGGAGTGGGTGAGGAACGGGAGGCAATTAGGGGACCAATGATGGCATGTGCAAGATATGCATGTGGCATGCAAAAGGTGGGAGGTGGGCATATTAGAAAAGGTAGTGAGAGATGCAATGAATAAGTAAAGTTGCTAAAGAAAGAGAAAAGGGAGGCATTTGGGTAGTACTTACAGGGAAGGAGTGTAAATCATTGGGAGATATATAAGAGAAAGCAGCAGAAGGTCAAGTAGGTGCAGGGGTTGAAAAAGAGGGCAAATGAAAGTTGAGATGAAAGAGTATATTTCAACTTTAGGGAGAATAAAAAGGCGTTTGGGAAGGAGGCAAATAATGTGCAAAAGACAAGAAAACAAATGGGAACATTAGTGAAGGGGAAAAAGGGGAAGCAATAACAGGCAGTGATGAAGTGAGGAGATGAGAGTATTCTGAAGGATTGTTAAATGTGTTTGATGACAGAGTGGCAGATGTAGGGTGTTTTAGTGAGAGTGGTATGTGAAGCGAGAGAGTCATGGAGAGTATTTTGGTGAAAAGAGAAGAGGAGGTGAAAGTCTTGTGGAATATGAAATGCAGCAAGGCAGCTGGAATGGACAGAGTTGTGATGAATCTATTAAGAAAAGGGGTGATTGTGTTGTTGATTGGTTGGTAAGGATATTCATTGTATGTATGAATCATGGTGAGGTACCTGAGGATTGGCAGAATGCATATATAGTGCCACTGTATAAAGACAAGGGGAATAAAGGTTAGTATTCACACTACAAATGTATAAGCTTGCTGAGTATACCCATAAGTTTACATGAGTTTACATGAGAAAGACAGACAACAGACCTGATTGGCCCACAAGTAGGTTGTTTGGGGGTGGGGTGGGGTGGGGTGGGGTGGGGTGGTGTGTGTGTGTGTGGGGGGGGGGGGGGATGACAAGTTGGGTCAGAGGCTATTCAGAAAGAGGGGGAAGGCATGTGTAGAGCAACAGATTGGGGAGGAGCAGTGTCGTTTCAGAAGTGGTAAAGGATGTGTGGATCAGTTGTTTGCTTTAAAGAATGTGTATGAGAAATATCTAGAGAAACATAGGGATTTGTACTGACATTCATGGATCTGGAGAGGGCATATGATAGGGTTGATAAAGATGCTTTGTGGAGGGCCTTAAGAACATACGGTGTGGGAGGAAAGCTGCTAGAAGTAGTGAGATGTTTTCATCAAGCATGTAAGGCTTGTGTATGAGTAGAAACAGAGCAAAGTGAATGGCTCCAAGTAAAGGCTGGTCTATAGCAGGGGCGTGTGATGTCACCATGGTTGTTCAATTTGTTTATGAATGGGGTAAATGCAAAAGTGTTAAGGAGAGAGGGGCAAGTTTGCAGTCTGTAGGGGATGAGAGGGCCTAGAAAGTGAGTCAGTTGTTGTCTGCTGATGATAGAGCACTGGTGGCAAATTTGAGTGAGAAACTGCTGAAGTTGGTGACTAATTTTGGAAGAATGTGTGAAAGGAGAAAGCTAAATTAAATAAAGCAAACCCATTGGTGTCGTACAGATGAGACACATGAGCTTTAGATAAAAATGTAAAGACGTTGGATGTGTTGGAAATGAAATGTTTGCGGACAATATGTGATGTATGGAGGTTGACTGAATAAGATATGGTGGGACAAAAGAGAATTGTGGCAGTAAGAAGAGTAGGTATGAGAGAAGTAACGAGGATGGGCTGAAATAGTTTGGCTATATTTAGAGGAAGAGAGTGGAGAGGATGACTAACAGAGTAATCACATTGGAAGTGGAGGGAACAAAGAAAAGAAGAAAACCAAAGACAGATGGGAAGGATGGAAAGAGATGGTTCGAGTGTTTGGGGCTGAATATGCAAGAAGGTATGAAGTGTACAAGATATAGAGAAAACTGATGTAGATGTACAATGAGGATGAAATGGTGTCAATGGGCTGAACCAGGGCATTTGAGGCAGTTCAGAGAAACTACAAAAAGGGGTCTGTGAGGCTTGGTTTGAGGACTCTAGTTTCAGTGCATTTCCTAGAACAGCTATGGTAAATGTGAGCATATAAGGCCATTTCTTCATCTAAACCTAGCACTACCTCACTAATGCAGGAAATGACGAACATTTATGAAAATAAAATTGTAGGTGTACGAACATTTATGAAAATAAAATTGTAGGTGTTACTGGACTCCCTATTAGAGGTTACACTGTGAGTGGAATGTGACTTTTGGCAAGGATATGTCATTGGGAGTACAATCTCATTAAAGAGATTCTCAGTCCAAAGGAGCCCACATTTCCCTGCTACTGAAAGTAGCACAGACTTGGGCTGCAGGAACCTGTGGAAAGAAATCTTGTAACTGAACTCTACTAGCAAGAATTCCTCATTCCAAAGGAGTCCACATTTCCCTGCTCATAGATGTAGTGCAGCACTGGGCTGTAGAAGCTACTATAAAGAGGTTTTGGGTAAAACCACAACTCTTTCTTAGAAAGAGGTCTTTGCATAATTATAAGTAGATATATATTGTTATGTGCCAGTGACTTGAATATATTCTTTATTCTTCTTTCAGGGTAACTAATATAACCTAACAAGAACATTATAACTCTTCCTGACTATGAAGAGAGTTTCCAGTTACCCTTGCTACTTTACGTGTTCAAAGAAGAGAAAAGTAATCTCAGTATGTGCTAATAAATCTCCTATTTGACCATAACAATGAAATATATATAAATCATAAAAAAATACATCAAAGGCAGAGTGATAACTGTTGCCCACTGAAAAAAGCGAGGCACCTGATCTCTCCAGTAGGACTACCAAAAGAAGGTAAGGTTGGGGATTCCAGTATCCAGGCAAGATGTTCCAGTCTGAGTTAGACAGTTAACTTGTGAAGATGATGTTCAGTTCTGATTCAAAGGTTTGAGCTATGAGCCATAAGATGGTAGCGTCTGCAGGAGCCACAATCCAAAAGGTAGGAAAGTCTATGGCTGTGCCTCCTGAATCCATGACCTGACAGGTGGGAGGGTGTCTTTTCATGTGTCCCCACCAGCTGTAACCTCAGTTGCTAAGTATCATCAGTCCGAAATTCAATGTATATGCAAAACTGGTCACAAGTATGCATTCTACTTTAAATAAAATACTTTAAATTTCATACTAAAGAATCTTATCTCAAATACTGCAGAATGTGTTCACTCCATATTAAAAAGTGGGACTACATTACATAAATTAAATATTAAAAAGTTATAAAATATGCAAAGTTTGTTAAATTCAACTGTTATCTTCTTTATCCTATAAATACATATTATATAAATCTATTATTCCTTATATACTACATGATGTGTTTAAGTATCAATTAGCCAATTACCGGCTTTTACATCTGGGAACACAACTAATATTCACAAAGTGTACAGGGATTCAAAATATCCATTCCCCTTAAAAAAAGTTTCTAACAAGAAAGACAACTCTCCTACTACTGTGTTCTGGGTAAACCACAACAAAAATATTTGTTGAATTTTTCCAGTTGATAGGTGATAGAAGAAAAATGAATAATAAAGAACTCATATCTTGGACAAATAGTGCCAGTGCCAGTTAGCAGACATAGAAAGATTTTCTAATGGCTTTCCCCATGTGATGCCAAGGGAAAACAATTTTTACACAAAAGTTTTCAGCGCAAAGTGAAGGAAAAAGGGAAGTGTACAATGAAACACTAATATTGTAATACTGTGTGATTTGATAAAACCATTTTGATATAGAGCAAGCAACTAAATAACTCACATTCTTTCATTGTAACACAAACTGTCACAATATATTGCAAGCCCAGGTGGCTGCATGCCACAAGATGCTGATGCTGAGCACCACGTCAATTCTTTGCTAGCATTCAAAGGATAAGGAAACATCATTTACCACTTGTATATTTCTACAATTCTGCCCAACTGAACCAGCCACTGCCATGCGAGGCATACAGCACATACTCCTACTACAGGTGAGCTTGCTCAAGACACTGAATGAACTTGAGTGTGAGTCCAGTGCCTTAAACACCACTTGTTGTTGTGGCATTAATGAGAATGGCATCAACACCACAAAGAAGAAAAGCAAATCTAACAGGTAAGCCTTTACTGAGCCATCTGTTTTAAAGATGGCAATGCATCTCAAGATGCTGACATATGAGAAGATGGATGTTGTCCTGAAAATCTAGGTACAAGAAATGTGGGTACCAGTTTCCAATGACTGGGCAAATAATGAAGCATAAAGCTATTGAAATTTAAGAAGAGCTGACGAAGAAAGACGGTAAATAGCCAATGCAAGCAAGTGTACAACTAGCCAAGGCTGGATTCATTATATTATCAGATATGCCTACCTGAGAAATGTGACAGGTTTGGCTGCAACAGCTGATGTACAGGCTGCAGAGCACATGAGAGTGGAACTCCACATAATAAGAGGAAAAAGGTTACACATCAGATCAGGTATGGGTCAGTAATGGATCTGAAATCAGCAGTCACCAGTTTACCAGGTCTGTGTTTGATTTCGTTCTTGATATTTTTCAAGCATGTTGTTGCCTTGCATTTCTAACAATATTGTGAGTTCTAAAGCTTCCTCTGATCCACATGGAGGTTCCTGACTTATGAACATCCAACTTACTAACAACCACACTTACAAACTAGCTCCATAAGACAATATCTAATTTCTAGTCTGACAAACAATCAATTACACATACTTATGAAATATGGAATTCATGTATTTGTTCCCCAGATACTGATGGGGGAGGTGAAGACTTGTTCCTCAGGTACTGTTAAGGAAGGAAAACAACCCTGTTGTTATGGCAGGGGAGGCAAAGTACCTAGTTCCCCTGATACTGGCTGGGGAAGCAAAGGGCACTGTTCCTCAGATACTACTAATGGAGGCAAGAAGCCTTGTTCCTCAGGTATTGGAGGGAAGGCAAGGAGTCTAGTTCCTCAGATAATTGTGGGGGAAGCAAGAATTAGTGGGGCAGTTGGAAAGCCTTGTTCCCCAGGTACTGGTGAGGAAGGCAAGAAGTCTTTTTCCTCTAATTTTGGCTTTTTAACAAAAGACCTTCAATTGTTTTAACAGTTCTAACCTTGTGTATTCAGGTGTTTTAATAGAGAAGGTTCCCTTAACAAATCTATATCATAAAAATGAAAATAACATAAATAAGAAAAATAGAAATATGGGTGGTACAAAACATCTGTAACTCAGGTAGGCAATACAAGGCGAGTGATCATATTTTATTTAAAAATACTTATAATTTTTTTGAGGTAAATGATATAGTAAAGAGTATTTTATTTTCAAACTCCTATAATTTGTATAGTATACATTTATCCCTGGGGATACAGGAGAAAGAATACTTCCCACATATTCCATGCATGTCGTAAAAGGCGACTTTTCCAAAAGAAGGTACAGAGAAGGGAGCCAAGTGAGGCTTTATCTCTAAGGCTCAGTCCTCTGTTCTTAATGCTACCTCATGAATGTGGGAAATGGCGAATATATATGAAAAAAAATTATTTACACTGCACAGGTATTTTTTTTCTATGTAGTTTTCTTCAGTAGGTTATTACTTAACGCAAGTATTAATGATTATCTATGGAAGGAATATACAACAAAGAAATGTGGATGTGACAAATAGGAAGATATCTGTATATATGTGTTGTATGATATTATCACTACTTGGATAACATTTTTAGCATCATTTGATACATTATTTCCATCATTTACATGATTCTTTTTTTAACCACAGTCCTTAAACTTTTATTTACATGGAAATAAAGGTCATGATATTGTTCAATTTGAGGCTGTGCAAACCTTTTCGTCACCTACTTTGCACTGCATCACAACACAACTGTATCATGTATTTCAAGCAAAAATTCTGTGAAGTAGTAAACAGTTCTAGTAATGATACCTAAACAGAGAGAGAGAGAGAGAGACTCAGGGTCCAAGTGAGCTGGTCTGGCCTTAATGCTACCTAGAACAAAAATGCAGCCCCTTAAAAGCAGTAAAAGAAAAGGATTACAAAGCAAATGCTGTCTCCTTACCTTCCACTCTTTCTCGCACATGCCAGACGGAAAACAAGTAGAAAAATAACTTGTAGGATTAATAAGCCTGAAAAAAATTTTTATAGAAAAGTCTTGAGGTAGAATAAACGTGAATATGTCATGCATCCAATCACCAAAGACATGCATCCCTTCACTTTTTTTTCATAAAGACAAAAGTAATGATAAGCCTGAGCTCCAACCTCTTGACTTACCATGCCTATATTATCCCTGATACTAAAGAGAGATACAATAATTCTTATTTACTCTCTCAAAGTAAGTGACATGGGTTAATCAATATTGGTATGTTAATGCAGCATAGCCTGGGAGAGACCAGGGGTTGAGAAAGTAACATGATATACCAAAGCATTATGATGATTAATTAAATGAATTATTCAATATCAGAGTGACAAGTGATGCACAAGCCTAATTCTGAAGATATTAAGGGTATTGCTCCGAACATTTTCTTGGAGTTTATGGCATGCATCAGTAATCTTATTTGTAAAGAAATATTTTGTACAGCGCAAATCAATTCAGTGACCTTTAAGTTTTAATCAATTTCTTCTTGTTAATAATACTGGCACTACCGCAAAAACAATTTCAATATCAACGTTGCTGAATCCTTTAAGTATTTAGAAACATTCTATTAATTCGCCCCCGAGGTGCCTCTTGCTTAAGGAGGAACAAATCTAATTCTTGCAGTCTCTCTTCACATTGATCGTTATGCAAGAAAGTAAGCAATTTAGTTGCTCTTTGCTGCACTGCTTCATAATTAAGAATATCCTTGTTAATGTGGGGCTACCAAACCTGCATTGCATATTTGAGGTGTGGTCTACCTAGACTTAGGTATAGTGGCAATATCACATCCTTGCTTTTGTACATAAGAATTCTGTTAATGAATCCTAACATCCTGTTTGCTTTCCTGGCAGCTTCATTGCAATGCTGGCAGAATTTGAAGTTATTGGTGAAAGTGACCCCTAGATCTTTTACACAAGGGGTGTCCTTTATCCTGTAGCCCATCAATTCAAATTAAAATTTTTGTTTAAGGTTCTCTATTTGTAACAGTTGACATTTATTGATGTTAAATGGCAAGTGCAATTTACTAGACCATTCAGCGATTTTATCTAAATCCTCTCATAATCTTGGTCTATCTTCTTCAGTTAATATGGTAATGTCAACCTTTGTGTTATCCGCAAATTAGGACCCTAGGTAAGTTTGCCCTATATCAATATCATTAATAAAAATGATGAAAATTATAGGCCCAAATATGGATCCCTGGCGGACTCCACTAGTAACAGGTGATCATGGTGATGACTCACCATTCATTATGACCCTCTGCTGAGAGAGAGAGAGAGAGAGAGAGAGAGAGAGAGAGAGAGAGAGAGAGAGAGAGAGAGAGAG